>JBAMJV010005433.1:0-73086 GCA_037951105.1 Echinarachnius parma
CGTAGTTCTCGTGTAGGCTGGCATTGCTCTGGCTGCTTGTGTGATGTGCACCAAATTGCACCATTTCAAGTATGTAAATGCAAAATCTCTCCCCAAACCTACCCCTCTGGCTCTGCCCAAGCCCTCGGTCGCTTCGCTCCCTCGGGACTCATTCTTGGCTGTAGGCTATGTTGTTGGATCATACATTATGTGGCATATGGTATTTGTTATAACTATGTATACTGTGACACTAAATACAATATTTGTGTGTGCGTTGGGGTGCATATTTATTAGTGTGTCAATTATTATTTGTTTTCTTCGTAAAAAATATATTTAAATTTCTGGTCGATCAAATCATAATACTCTTTGCTAGATATTGTTAATCTTGAGCCCAAATTTCCTACCTAGGTATGCACCAGATTGCACAATTTCAAGTCAAAAAATGCAAAAGCTCCCTACCGTGGGAGGGGGGGACACTCCCCTCCCACACCCTCCCCCCGCTCAGTCACTTCGCTCCCTCGCAATGTCTTACTCTCACCTCTGGCTCAAAGTTGGCAACCCTGTGAGTGTGGTCGGGCATGAACCCCTACACACACAAAATCGTGAGCCCCCTTGGATCTTTGCCCCCCCCCCCCCCCCACCCCCCCCCCCCCCCCCCCCCCCCAATCCAAAACTGCTTCCGGCGCGCTTGATAGAACCTGTCTATAGAGAACAAACTGTCTACAGTGGCCACTTTTCTAGCTTCCGTTAGCTTGTCACTATACTTAGTTTAAACTTAATAGGGAAATCCCGGGCAAGGAGGTGTCCATATTTTTTCCTTTGAATCGACGTTTTGGGGAGAAGTCCATGGCTTCACAAACCTGGCGTAAATTGCAAATTACCCCCATTATCTATTTTGTAGAGCATTTTATGCGACTAGTACCTGTTGTACTTTACGCACTTGGATAATATAATATTTGTATATTAATTCGACGTGTATTTTATTTTGTATTTTGGAAAATTAACTGATATAATCTAAAGTAGCTAATTATGTACATGTAGGTAATTTTAGACAAGTGAATTTGATCTATACAAGATGTTTTTTATTGGTATTTTGAATACAACATCATGTGAGAACTGCTCTACAGTTGTAAGTATTAAGTTGTGTGGAGTTTGACAATGTAATTTCTAAAGGCCCTTTCAAGATAATACCAATATGAACGCAATTTTGAGGATGTTTGATTTATTATAGCCGACGGAATTTCAGTGTTGTCTTTTTAAAAAGATTAATCACACTATATCCATGCATAATACAATGCATTTATGTACCTCTGATATGCCACTCAATCTGATATGCCACTTAATTTTTGATCAAGAGGAAAGCATTATAATGGTCTTATTTCTTCTTTCCTCTCCTTTTTTAAATAATCCTTTTTAAGTGTGAATGGCGCGCATGTCTATCATCTTCCCTGTCGTTATACCCCTCTGTGCTGCACTTGTGTTTAACACAGGGGCGTAAATCCTGGGGGGATGGGGGGGATGCATCCCCCCCCCCCCCCCGCTCTTGAAGGAGGGGGGGATGCCTGTACAAATCATCCCCCCCCCTGAGAACCAAAAAATGAATTAAAAAAAGAAAGAAGGAAGAAGAAGAAGAAGAAGAAGAAGAAGAAGAAGAAGAAGAAGAAGAAGAAGAAGAAGAAGAAGAAGAAGAAGAAGAAGAAGAAGAAGAAGAAGAAGAAGAAGAAGAAGAAGAAGAAGAAGAAGAAGAAGAAGAAGAAGAAGAAGAAGAAAAAGAAAGCATAATGCATGAGAAATTACTGTTTTTTTAAAGGGGTAGTTTAGTTTTGTAGTTTTGGTAGAGAGGGCGCTGCACATCACAATTTTTTGTGAGGTAATGAAAAACTGAGTGTCGAATTTGAGAGAACATGCAATTTTAATGGCAGAATAAACTTTATTTGGTAAAAATCGAACCAGAAACGGCTAAAATATCAATAAATATATCTGATCTTATAATTATTTGGGGCCCAAATAATTAGATGATTTTTTTCAAAAAATGTAAAAAAATGCTTGCACCTTTTCAAAAATTTTCAAAAGCGTTTTTAAATAGTTGTTGATGATCTCTCTATTTAATCATTATTTCAATAAAACATCACATACATAATTTTGTATGAAAAATGGTTGAATCCAATGCCTTTTAAGAAAGCGCCCTCTTGTGTTCTAATGGCTCTTTTTGAATGATAACGGGCTTTTTACTTAGTCGTTTGTAATTTTGTATACATTTCGAGCATGATGGAGTAATAACCATTAGTTTATAATGTTACTGTCCAGGTTTGGTTACTTAAGTTCAGCCTTACCAAAACTATATTACCCCTTTAAATGTAATTATAACTGTATAGCCTACACGTATACAGTATGTCACAATCACTTACAGTAGTTGCGCGAAGTGCGCGAAAAAGCGCTTCATAAACTTCAGAATCGTTTTGTTTTAGTACCCCCAGACGTAAAATGCGCCAGCGCGCGAGCGCTTAAAAAGTTCAATCATGTACAGAAGAATAGATTACGACTGAAGGTCAAGACCAGGCGTGTTCCAGTCAACTAACAGTGGTCTTTTGTCTCTTATCTAGTCCCCTTTTTATGAAAAAATCTTTAGACATGGGTCCCATTTTGTAAAAAAAACCTGAGACATGGGTCCCTTTATTCATTTATTCCTTTCCCCTCTTTTCTCCCTCATTTTCTCCGGGATTTTGGGATTTTCCGCTGTGAAGTTGCTAAAAATTGCTCGCTCCGCTCGCTTGCATACGTAATTAGCTTCATAACGCCTTATCATAAGTATACGACTATACCCATACAATTATATTGAAACAAATGGCAATTTCCCGCTGTGAAATTGCTAAAAATGTCAAGCTCGCTCCGCTCGCTCGCATACGTATTTTAAAAACCTCGGGTGTATATTACCTTTAATAACGACAATAAAACGAGTATACCCATACAATATTGAACCAAATGGCAATTTCCGCTGTGAAATCGCTAAAATTTTCAAGCGCGCTCCGCTCGCTCGCATATATTTCACAACCTCGGGTGTTTATATATTACCCCGGGGGGGTACTCACGTATATTGGGTATACGGGGATGTGCCGCTGGGAAGGGTGACTTTTTCAAGAAAGATCCTTAGACATGGGTCCCCTTTTCACCAAAAAAAATCCTTAGACATGGGTCCCTTTTTTTAATTTCCTCTCTTTTATCCGGGATTTTGGGATTTGCCAATGCGAAATTGCAAAAATGTTCAAGCTCGCTACGCTCGCTAAAAGAAACCACAAAATTTGAGGGAAATACACAGCGAACATGCAACGCCGGCGAAAAAAAAATCCTTAGACATGGGTACCTATTTACAGCAAAAGGACCCTTAGATGTGGGTATGGGTTCGGAGGTCTCAGCCGCACACCCCCGTCCGACTATAATCTGAGTACCCCCCCCCCCCTCCCCCCTGTATATTACCCTTCATAACGCCATATCATAAGTAATAAAACGAATATACCCTTACAATTATAATGAAACAAATGGCAATTTTCTGCTGTGAAATTGCTAAAATTTTCAAGCTCGCTCCGCTCGCTCACATATATTTCACAACCTCGGGTGTTTATATATTACCCTTCATAACGCCATATCATAAGTAATAAAACGAATATACCCAAACAATTATAATGAAACAAATGGCAATTTGCCGCTGTGAAGTTACTAAGATTTTCGAGCTCGCTCCGCTCGCTCGCATATATAATATTTCACAACCTCGGGTGTTTATCCTTTCATAACGCCATACAATTATATTGAAACAAATGGCAATTTTCCGCTATTAAATTGCTAAAATTTTCAAGCTCGCTCCGCTCGCTCGCATATATTTCAGAACCTCGGGTGTTTATACATTATATTGCTCTTCATAATATATCATACGTAATAAAGAATTTTATCAAGAAACTGCAAAATGATTGCCCATTGTATTACAGCTAAAATGTAATATTTAAAGTTCGAAATCCTTAGACATGGGTCCAATTTTTCACAAAAAGTCCTTAGACATGGGTCCATTTTTGACAAAAAATCCTTAGACATGGGTACCTATTTACAGCAAAACTAAAGGACCCTTGGATGTGGGTATGGGTTCGGAGGTCTCAGCCACACACCCGCGTCCGACTATAATCTGAGTACCCCCCCCCCCCCCCCCCCGGGCCGGGCGCGATCGCGCGCGTGTGCGTAAATTATTTTGGGCTTGTGCTTGTGCTAGTATACCGGTATGTGATGGCTATCGCCGATCATCCCCCCCACTCCTCGGTACGGATTTACGCCCCTGGTTTAACAGCCATATTCCTGTCTGTGACATATGTGTTATTGCAGGTGAGGTTGTCCATCTTACACTACTGACAGATGGTCAAGCTAATTTGGACACAAAAACTGCCTTCTACCAGTGCTACAGAAGTGAACCGGATCGTAATGCCACACTGGAGTTTGGCCGGACAGCCAACATCCCATCAAGCACTGCACCAGCACCGCCAGCTAATCTACCGCATTACGTTCCCATATATTCGTTCGTCAGAGTCGTTACTTTTTCTGACAGCAGTTGGAACACAGACGGATTTGGGTCGTTCTACTGTCAGGGGACCAAAGCGGGCCGTGATGTAACGAGGGTTTCAACTTTCTTCACGAGAAGCGATGGTAATATTTGTAGACGAGTGATTTTATGAAAAATTCAGCTCAAACCATTTTCTCTCTAAATAGGCTTTCGGTGAAGACAACCAAAGCATACAATTATGTTGAAGTAATAGTACAGTTTTGTTTTACAGGCCGCTTCAAGACACATTTGTAGTTACATCCATGTCGTACGCTAATGCAACAGTTATATGGCCGAGAAATTACAGTAATACAAACTGCCATTTTCAGGATTCAGGTTTATCACATGTGTTTATAAGACAGTAATAAATTCCCGGATTATAGTATAAATCCAATAATAACGATTTCAATAATAAAGGAGAAAGTCGAAAAAAATAGCCAGTTTCATACTTCTAATTCAAAGAGGATAACGGCAAGATACAAAGTGCGGAGATTTTGAATGATGTTGGCCGAATTCGTACAAATTTGTTTCAACTTGTTTGGTGGTAATTTAAGAAGAACGTATTGCATATGCATACATACCTGATTAGATTTATCTGCAGTAGTTTCTGTCTGAAAATATATATCACTCATAGGAAACAGTGTGAAATGAGATATTTTAACATTTCAAATATCTCCTATACTGTGTGAAAGGTTGATACTATAGTATTATTATTATTTATAATTTTGATTGACTCTTTGTTTGCATTTATAATCTACAAGGAAACATATCTAGTATAAATCTGGTGAATCTAGTTATCTTATTTTTAAATATTAATAATAATTTTAAATGTCATAGTGAAGAAAAGTGTTTGGTAAGTGTTTGTGTTTATGTTTTGCATAATAATGTTCACATATATATGTATGTGAAGTGACCCTGTTACATATTGCTTAATTATTTCTAAACTACAGCCAAGTTTGCTCCAAGTGATGGTGTCTTCACTGGAACAGTGAATGTCGGTGATACTGGTGTATCCATTGACATGACACGAGTAGTACAATCCACTAGCACCATTAGCTGGAGAAGGGATGGAGATGCCCAAATGAATCTTGGACTATTATCTTACCAAGTTTCGGACCCGGTCGATGCTTCAGATGAAGGGATATACGAGATCTACTACAACAATGAACGGGCATCTGCACGTGGCTCACTGTATAGGCTTATAGTAAGGGGTGAGATTAAAGATCAGCTTCTAACGGAAGTATTAAACAAAGTCTGAATAAAACTGCTGCTTATAATTATATTTATAAATAATGAACCTTTTCTGTTGTGTAGTTTGTTATATAAAGGTTTGACTACATTGTCAACGTCGTTTCATCTATTAATTGTAGCTATTTGATTCCTGGTTTGATATATATTTATAAAAATATATGCACTGCGATCCTTACTATGTTTTATTATGTGACCACCCAGTTAAAACCTGCAACAAGTCTGATATGAGGATTTTCTGCAATTTGCCGAAATACTAGAGTGTGCACATTATCAGCCGTTCATGATTTAATTTTCTAATGGGATCCTTTGTTTATACGATGTTTAAACCTGGAGACTAAAAATGAAGTAGGAAGTGCGAATTACCACTTCGTGTAGGTCAATGTTGGGGACAGACTTATGTACTGCTGAGAATTTTGACCCCATTACTTGCCCACTAATTTTCATTTGGTAACGTTTTCATGAGGCATGATAATCAATTAATGTTTTGATGCATCCTTTGACTAATTCAGTGAATATGTAACACACTCCCCACGCATTTATGGTCCTAACCTTTCAACCCACTTCTCTTGTATCCTGTGCACATAGACTTGTTCATTCACATTAATTGAATTGATTGAAATGTTAGGATTATCAAATTATAACAAGTTGTATATCAGTTTAAAGCTTAGATTCTACCCTTTCAAATTATATCAAACAGCATAAACAGTCAAAAGTATTTTCTGCATACTTTTTGTGTATTTCGAGCTAGGCGGTCACGTCTACTTTTATGATATTATTTAGTAGTATTTTTGAAAAAAATCACTAAAATAAACCTGAATACATTTGTAACACTATTTCTATTTTGCTCTTGTTAATTATAATTCTGTACTGTATTATTTGGACGGATATTAAAGGTACTGTCCGCCTTTTACAAATCGTCTGAACCGTAGACGGATGGGGATGAATGTAACACACACAAAAAAACACAGATCGAACAGCCCTGTAATTTGGATTCTACGAATGAAAAACGAATGCGGCCCTCCACCAAACTATATATCGGTCAATAAAGGGGTTTAACTGATTTAGCATACTAGTATTACAACAATATTGTTCTTATTCTTGTAAAGGGTATTGTGAAGCCAACATTTATAAAGGTATGTCACGGAAAAAAGGTCTCGAAAATGAAGAATATACAATTACATGTAGTCAGTTTTAGCGAGGTTATTTTGTTTAGAATTCGCTTACGCCGTTGTTCGATCTGTGCGCGGGTCACGTAGCGCGGGTCACGTAGAGGTCACGCACAGCAACGTGGTACTCCGTGGAATCCGTGTGCGAAATTTCGCACCGGGTGAATACTCGTATAATGCACAATTAAACGCTACCAGTCGTTTTATTATTTTGAGGGCTATACATCCACGAAAAAGAGATTTCAAGCTCTAATTTGTTCAGCCATGCTGTTAAATGATATTTTCTTTCATATGTCAATAACTTCGCAACTTTTGAAATATGGCTTGCAAAAGGGAGTCCCTTTAATGATGTGAAATAAGACTTGTTTCTATCTGTTTGAATTACACATTTTAATTGTAATAAATTGGAAGCGTCAAGTTTAAATGATTGCATAAAATGCGTTAAGTGTCACGTCAAGTACTTGAGAAAATGTGACTGTGGCTACCTCACGTAATATTACGTGATAGATCGTTGTAAGCATTAACTAGGATAGGTGGCCAGTGGTATAATGGATGAACGTGTTATTGACTCTTAATTTCATGGTAATTTCTTTGCTATTTGTTTTTATTTTCAAACGTTAGAATGTGCAGCCAATATGTGGGGACCCCCTGACTGTGTCGGGGTCTGTGATAAGTGTTACAATGGAGGAGTGTGTGATGACCAGTCTGGACTCTGCATCTGCCCGAACAACTTCAAAGGACCAAATTGCCTTGACAGTGAGTGTTTGGGAGTACTCGGGGCTTTTTACAGTATGTTTAGAAATGATTCAATTAGGAAAATGTAATAAAATATGACACATATTAAAGTGACACAGGTAAAGTGTCTAACTCCACGAAAAATACTTGGAGCTTCCTCGTTTCTCTTCTGCCGTGTTGTATAGCTTATGGTAAGAGAAGAGTAAAATAGGGTTCGTTTTTTTCAAATGTCCCTTTAGTATGAAGATAATTATCATTGAAAATCATTATTTCAAAAGCGTTAGCTAACGGTTTTGATAAAAAGTACAATTGTCGTCGCTGAACACGTCCTGCGCCAGCGCCCGTGGGAAATTTTCCCGACCCACTGAACTTTGAGCCTAGCGTGCGCAACTTCCATGAATTCCGTACCGTCTGTAGCTGTATACACGGGTGCGGATATCGTCAAGATCAAACGGAGGATTATTACTGCAACAAATATACAACAGACCATCACTATTCGGTGATAAAATATGAACTCAATATTCGTTTTTTCACTAGGTAAACAGTGTTCGTTTTCTTTCAAACTTTCACAAATCTTTCAATTCTATTTTACAATGATATTGATATAGGAATGAAGTCTCAAATGTCAGTTTGTGCAATATCTGACACTTTACACGGATCACTTTAAGTGAGTTTCTTTCTTTTTTCGCGGAATTATGATAGAAACATTCAATAGAAGTGTATAGTCTATTAACATTCTGGTAGTATCATTGTGTTGTTATTTTACTTGGAATCACATGGCTATGTCTTCGGTAGCACTTATGATTCATTTTGTTATTTTGTTACAGAATAAACTAGCCCGATCAATTAGTTGAGTTTTGGTATACAGAGTGAGTCAGAAAAAATGTCCCATCTTTTAAAAGTTGTCTTGTTTGAAGTATGACAAAACAAAGACAAAATTAAATAAGCAAAACAATGTGTCCCCCAGGTGTACTGAGATAAGCTGATGTTCAATCGTCATACTAGCCTGAATTTGCCGAGTTTAAGTAAGTACGTTCTGATCCTTATTTTTGTTTAAATTAATACTAACAAAGGGAACATTTGTTCTAAAAAAGCTAACGACTATAATTTTAAATGTTTTTTTCATTAATTAAAATGAACAAGATTCAGAACTGTACCCAAACCTCTGGGTGTATACTTAACTTTCTCTTAAGCTCGATTTGAATCTTCATTTTGTTTGAAGGGACATCGCTGCGCGACCGCCAGTGAGCTGTTTTGTAATTATATAGTCTTTGCTTACATACAATTTTTTTGGCGCTGCGATAAATCCTTAAACACGCAATCTCCATAGGAATTCTATCGCACAAAAGGGAAAAGTTTTGTCGTCGAGAGTTGAGTGGCGACCACATTAGTGACGTCAGCAAAATTAAGAATTTTTGCTTATTTTGTAAGCAAAAAAAAAGAAAGACGAAATAGTTTATAGAATACGGAAAATTACATTTTCTTACGTAAGCACAAATTCTAAGAACATTTGCTTACTATAAGCAAATGTTCTTAAAAGTTTATGGAATACGGTTTACAGCATTAGCTTACGTAAGCAAGTTTTCTTACAAGTTTATGGAATACAGGCCCTGGTCTATGGATGGCAGGATTATTGTAGCAGTACAATGTACGAACAACAAGACAATACAAAACAAAAACAGAAAGAGGACTTATTGAACATTAACTAACATGTACATACACGAACAACAATAAGCAAACATTGCTCTAGCGGCTAATGTACTAATCTGTCACCAGTATTGCTCTGTTAATTTGATATCCATTTTATGGATCAATAAGTTTTATCCAGGTCTGCTAAGGGCCACTTTTCTGGCCGTAGAGCCCCAATATCCTATATTATGTCAATTTTTCTTAAAGGGATACCTTCTTTTAATTTCAAAATATGTTATTTGAGTGAATCATATTTAGTACTATAAAAACAAATTTTAAAATATTATATTACATCGAAAAGTGACATTTTACAGCATAAAATGATGTCAAAATTTGTACCAAAATTGTCGGTACCACACAAAAATTAGCATGTGGGACTACACAGATATTTTTGACGTGGATCACAAAAATTCAAATATTTCGGAAAGTAGAAGAGATAATTGTATGGAATTGTTTGTATTACTTTCCTAAAACATGGTGTTATGAAATGAAAATGAAATATCACCAAAGTAAATCATAACATGCTGAAATATAATTTATTTTTCAAGGTCAAATTTGATTTTCGAAGCCACAATATGACATATTTGTGTTAAAAAAAGAGCTCAGAATTTTTCTGGTTGAATATTTCAATTTATTATGTCCAAAATAGTATATAACTTCATGCAAATGATAAAAATTATATATTTTTAATAATTTATTAACTTTTTATATACATGAAAAGTGTAACAGTGCTAAACAAACAACCTCGGCAGTTTACGGGTGAATGGCTTGTTTTTAAAACGCGTAACCACCAGTCCACTATTATTGTTATTACATTTTAACTCTTTGAATTACTTTACATACATGTGTCTAGTTATCTGTTTTAGTTTAGTTTAGTTGTAAGCTTTGATCGTGATTTTGTGCGTATGTTTGCCTTTTTGTGTCATGTACCTAGGGTTCGTTTTTACCACTTATATTTTGTATTTTTATGTCAAAATGCCTGTGACAAAGATCGCAATAAAATTGATGTCAAACACAAACTTTTCCACAATTCAATGATATACATAGATTATTGAGTCCTAATTTAGGGGAGGAAGATGAAATTGGACCAGATAGTTACTGTTATACATCTGAAGAATTTAATTCATGTTTAAACTCGTTTAAAGCTCATTCTAAAGTGTATTTTACATCTAGTATTCTCCATATTAATTGTCGTAGTCTAAGTAAAAATTATGATGCAATATGCTCGCTTTAAGATAGTATTGATGTGCAGTTTTCTGCAATAGGTTTTACTGAAACTTGGATTAAGGAGGCCGACTCGTTTTATAATTTTAATAATTATTCGTTTTTATTGAATGGAAGGCAAGATAAGAGAGGAGGCGTAGGAATATTATTAAATGATAAAGTGAAATATAAACAACGCACATATTTAGATGTTAATAATGATTGTTTTGAGTTAATATTTATTGAAATGGAAAAGGTAAAAAAGAATGCTTTAATATTTTAGAAGAAGTTTTGAATGTTGTACGTACATGATTCATTGTCCCACTCGAATTACAGATATGTCTTGTACTTTGATTGATAACATATTTACAAATAATTTAGAAGATTTTTGGTGTGGAACAATTATAAGTGATGTGAGTGACCATTTGCCAGTATTTTCAATAAATAAAAAACAGAGTATACAAGATGGATATAATACCTTCGTTATACGCGATATAAATGAAGAAAATATTGGGAAATTTGTTTATGAAATGTATTGGTCTTTATTGGTCTTTATGTTCTAATGATCCTAACTATTATTATGAACGTTTTGTAAAGCGATATATTTATAACTTTAATAAATGCTTTCCTTTGAAACAATGTAAACAGAGAACAAAATATAATAATCCATGGTTTACTAAAGATTTACGTAAAATGTGTTCTTTTAAATGTGATTTATATAAGAAGTATTTAAAAAATCGAATTGATTGTAAAAAAAATATATATATAATAAGTATAGAAATATGGTGACTGGTTAAATCAAAAATGCTAAAAGTGATTATTTTAAGGCAAAATGTAAGAAAGCATCAGGAAATATACAGAAAATATGGAAATTGATAAATGAAAGTCTTGGTAGAAATAAGAAGGACAATATGCCTGATTCTATTAAGCATAATGACCACACTATTTATGATAAGAAAGATGTATGCTCTGTTTTTAATGATTTTTAAAAATTAATATTGGACCCAGTTTAACTGATAATTTAGACAACGATTTTAATAGTGATGATATTTATAGAAATATACGTTTTAATCCATGTACAGCTTTTTAAAATCCTATAACACCCAGAGAAAAAGTTGATATTGTAAAAAATTTAAAGAATAATAAAAGTTGTGGCCATGATGATGTAAGTGTTCAATTATTCAAAAAAGTTATTCATGTTATTTCATGCCCTTTAAGTGCAATATTTAATTTGTCTTTGTCTAAAGGTATAGTACCAGAAAAATTGAAACTTGCCAAGGTTATTCCTGTTTTTAAAAAAGGTACTAAAGAAATGTGTCAAATTATAGACTTATTTCTATACTCCCTGTTTTTTCTAAAATCTTAGAAAGAGCTGTTTATAATCGCCTTTTTATATTTTTAAATAAGTGTAATATTATTACTGACTGTCAATATGGTTTTAGGCCTGGGCATTCTACATCTAATGCAATCATGCACTTTACTTATAATGTATTAACATGTTTTAATGGGATTATTGATACATTAGACCACACGATTTTATTGAAAAAATTATATTTTTATGGCATTCGTGGAATAATTTTTAAATGGTTTGAAAGTTATTGATTAAATAGATCGCAATTTGTACAAATACATGAAGTCAAGTCTGATATTGGAATGGTTAGATGTGGAGTGCCTCAAGGTTCCATCCTTGGACCTCTTTTATTTATAATTTATGTTAATGATATGTGTAATATTTCGGATAAATTGAAATTCATTTTATTTGCTGATGATACAAGTGTTTTTATGTCTCATTCTGATGTTCAGGTTTTCCAACATGTTTTTGAGCAGGAAGTTGTGAAACTTTTTATTTATTTTTTTATATAATAAGTTGGTTTTAAATTGTGATAAAACAAAGTATATGGTTTGTACAAATGAGAAAATTGATTTTGATAATGTATCATACATTTGAACGTGTACTAGTCTGAAGTTTTTAAGTATTACAGTTGATCATAAGTTAAAGTGGCATGTGCATTTAAATTCGATGTGTAATACAATTTTTTAAATATTGGTATTTTATATAAAGTTCAATTTTATTCCTTTAATATTTTGAAAATGCTATATTATACGTTAATAACACCTTACTTTAATTATTGTATAGTTGCATGGGCTAAGTTTAGTAATAAAGATATGGAAAGATTATTAAAACTCCAAAAAAAAAGCATACACATTCTGATTATTATGCACATTGCAATCCTTCATTTTATGAAAATGGAATATTGAATGTTTATGATATGGCTAATTTGTATATTGCAGTGTTTATGTTTTTATGTTTTGCCAACTTTTTTAACAACATGTTTTAAATTGAATTGTGATGTGCATAGTTGCAATACTAGAAATGCCCTAAGTTATCACCTCCCTAAAATAAGAACGACATCTATGACAAAGTAATTGTTTTTTAAAGGACCTATAATATGGTATAGTATACCTCTGAAATTAGGAAAAGTAAAAATCTCAATCTTTTTAAAATAAAATATAAAGTGTTTTTGTTAAATAAATACAATAACCAGTAGATCGGCACAACTGACTAGAATTATGATATATGTTTTAAATATCCTATATTAATTGTTTTTGTTACATGACTTTTTTCTTCTTTTTATTTTCTTTTTTGTAGCGCAGTGAAGTATGTATTTTTTGTTTGTTTTGATTTTGCATGGGTATGTATATTTTTTTTTTCTTTTGCCCCATTCAGGGAACTTTATTTTATTCAAAAATTTACAAGTTATATGGTTACATTATTCATAAAAACAGAAAAAAAAACATATAAATATTGTATTATACATACACAATTATGACAAAAAATCAATGAACTGTTTTACTTTGTTTAACCCAATTGGAAAATATATTTTGCAATTGAGATAAAATATTAAATCATATTTTAGCTCTTGTAGCATAGTTTTGACATTCATTATTTTCCCTTTCCGTGATTTTTTAATGTAATTTTTATAAATGATATATTCGGCAAAGTTAATCAGTAGATTAACCAAATAAAATTCATTATTTCCAATCTTATAACCAATAGTTAACAATTCCTCATTTATCTCCAATTCTATGCCACAAAAATAAAATATTATCTTTGATATAATTTTCCAAAATAATTTCAGATTTTTACAATCTAACAGCATATGCTTGGTTGTTTCTGGTGTATGACAAAATAGACAATTATCATCATTGACGATCTTCCATTTACATAAATTATATCTTGATGGCAAAAACAAATACAAATATTTGAAATTGAATTGTCTAATTTTATTATGTTTCAATGTCTTAAATTTAAACAGATGAACATAATACCAATCAAAATTCACTGGGAGTAACAAATGTTCTTGCCAAAAGTTGAACACAATAGGTTTCAGACGTTTCTTTTGTAATAACAACAAATAAAAATGCTTTGTTTTCATATTTATAATATCAATATATTCACCACTTGAAATTGGTATTAATCGTGATTCATGTTTTTCGAGTAATTCATATTCTCTAGAGCGCATTTTTTGTAACCAATATTTCGGAAATGCTTTTTTAAACTTTGCATAACAAAATAACAATACAAATTCTGATAAACCATACTCTTGGCAAATACTTTTCGAATCCCTCCATTGACCTTGGTTTGTAACTTGATGTACCTTTAAAATCCCCGCATTTTCCCATGACTTAAAAAGGAGTACCTTTCCATCAAATGTTATATTACTATTGTTCCATAAAATTTCATCTTTAATATCAATAACATCAAGCTTATCGACGTATCTTAGCGTAGACCAAATACAAAGTAAATCTGTATAAAAAAGTGGCACTTTTAGTTTCAAACAAATCTGTTTCATATGAAACTTATTACAATTAAATTGGAGGCAAGTTGGTATTCCCCCGACTTTTATCATCCAATAAAAAAACATTATTTGCCATGATGCATGCTTATCATTCATAGATTTAATCAACCATGATAGTCGTAGTGAATTAATTCTTGATTGTAAATCAACCATATTCAACCCTCCTTTTACTTCAGTATTTATACAAATATTTCTTTTAACATTCTCTTTTTTTGATCCCCATAAAAATGAATATATAAGTTTATTAATTTGCTTAACCAAGCTATATGGCACTGTCACAGCGGTTGCTAGATATATTATTTGTGACATAATAAGCGATTTAATTATAACAACCTTTCCATAATAAGTCAAATTTCTCATCTTCCATAAATTCAAAAGCCTCATGATCTTATCGATTTTCCCCTCCCAATTAATATCTTCCACCTCTTTACCATTTCTGCCAACATATACCCCAAGGCATTTGACAGGTTCGTTTATAAATTTCAGACCATCTACTTCCTTTTTCATACTTCCTTTTTTAAAGGACCTATAATATGATATAGTATACCTCTGAAATTAGGAAAAGTAAAAATCTCAATTTTTTAAAAATAAAATATAAAGTGTTTTTGTTAAATAAATACAATAACCAGTAGATCGGCACAACTGACTAGAATTATGATATATGTTTTAAATATCCTATATTAATTGTTTTTGTTACATCACTTTTTTCTTCTTTTTATTTTCTTTTTTGTAGCGCAGTGAAGTATGTATTTTTTGTTTGTTTTGATTTTGCATGGGTATGTATATGGATAGGTTTTTATATAAGGAACCCATCCTTCCTACCTATCCCAAACACTATCATATTTGATCATTTTAATTTGTATAACATTTGTACCTCATTTTGCATCTGTATATTTTAAATGTATATATATATATATATGATTAGTGTTGAATAAAATTTGAAACTGAAATTGAAATTTGTAATAAGTGTGGGCCCCCACAATTATTCGATCATTTTGAACCAGCCGTTAAACAAATTTGTTTATTCTTCTACAAAAGAGGTTTTTAAATAGTTGTAGAAACTAATCACTATTTCAACAAAACCTCACATGCACAATATCTTTTATTGTAAATGGTTCAAACTGATGACTGTTTAGAGTGCGCCCTTATAAGTTTTAACGGCTCTTTTTGAATGATAACATGCTTTTTACTTAGTCATTTGTAATTTTGTATTCCTTTCGATCATGGTGGAGTTATTACTATTAGGTCGTAATACTTTGTTAAATAAAACTTTGTTAAAATGTTGTTCATATATATTACTTTCATTCAAGTTACACCTGGAAGACTCAACTTTTTATCCAAGTAAATTGTTAATTAGATATTTGTACAGCTTGAGGCCACTGTTCAAACACTCAACAGTTTATCCCAGCAAATGATAATATCTTTATAAAATAGAAATCAATCGCGAGATTATCAGATTGTGATACTGAGGATATTCCTTCTTTGATGTGAACGAACATGGTGAGCTATATATAAACAAACTGTTTTGACTCAAGATGGTCGGTTACAAAACAGAACCCTTTTTAAAACCAGCAGTATTAATGACAATGTAATTTTGATCTAGTACATTTTAATGGTACAAATTATATTATAAGCATAAATAAATGTTCATAAATGCCCAATCTTGTAGAATAGAACATTTCGTTCAAGATCTTGTTTTCAACCTACCTACATGTATTTTCAGTTTGCAGGAACAACGGTGGGAATCGGTTTGGTCTGAACTGTGAATTCCAGTGCAGTTACGACACTGCAGATGGTGCTGACTGGTGTGGCGGATTCTTGTTCTGCCTTCCTGACCCATACGGCTGTTCTTGCGATGCAGGATTTAAGGACTTGGCTTGCTCTCAAGGTAGCAAACTCCTTTAAAACATACTTTCTGTTAGCCATGTTAAATGACATTGTGTAATTACTCATTTGATTTGACTACCTGTATTATTCAGATTTAATTTCAAAACAATTTACAAGATTTAGAGTCGTTTATCCTAGTAATACTAAATTTTTCTACACCATTTCTGTCTGTAAATAATAAGAACTCTTACATAATTTGCTGATCTTTCGAATAAAGGTTCCCTGACCTGCAAATGAATGTTGTCTTCAGCTTATATGTATTGGTGTACACATCAAATATTTGTAAACCATTTGACCTAAATATGCTTCATATATTTTTAAACCTAAAATCAATTATTTTATTTATCTTGCTAAGCCCCACCTCTTAACACATTGAAAAACTCTTCAGCGTGAAATTCTGCTTGTGACCTAATATGTCAATCACAACTCAGATACTTATAACATGAACAATGCACCTTCGCCCAGGAAGAGCTACTGTTCACAATAGTATCACATTTTCGAATACACTATATACCAACTCACACACTTTCAATTTCAATAGCAGTTGCTATGTCAAAAAGGACAGAAAGAACATGCCCACATTAGCATTACCTGCATGCTTCCACACTATAGTGTTTAAGTGCATTTCTTGTCATAATGATGGTTAAGATTTTCTGACATAGCAACTGCTATTGAAATTGAAAGTGTGTTAGTTGGTAGTGTATTCAAACATGTGATACTATCGTGAGCAGGAGCTCAGCCTGGACAAAGGTGGATCGTTCATTTTATAAGTAACTGAGTTGTGATTGACAGATGAGGTCACAGGCAGAATTTTACTCTGGATACATTTTTATCGGGCGTTTCCAATGTGAATTTCAAAGCTGATTTCTTGCTTTAATGACTTTTTCATTGAACAAATAATTGTTATAATCGGGATCCACCAACATCCCCCACTTTGTTCACAGTTAAATCTTGCAGTTAAAAGTGCATAATAACAACAATTATTGTAATAATAATAATAACAATAATAATCATACTTGAAAAGTGATATTTAAAAAATTTCAGGTGGCTCCCCGAAATTAGTAAAGACATGCATGAACGGTGTGCGCATAATTAAGTGTGTGTGTGTGTGTGTGTGGGTGTGTGTTTGTGTGTGAGTGAGTGTGTGTAGGTGTGTAGGTGTATGTAAAGGTTCGTTTGTGTAAGTATACTTTAGTGTTTTATCAGGTGATCTAAGTCATGCCTTCTTAAATTATATAACATTTCCTTCCAAGGTATACACCAGATTGCATTATTTCGAGTACAAAATTGCAAAAGTACCCACCCCATCGGGCTTGGTCGCTCCGCTCCCTCGCATCATCCCCCCACTTCTCAAACCAGATCTACGCCACTGGTAGTAGTAGTAGTAATAGTAGTAGTAGTAGTAGTAGTAGTAGTAGTAGTAGTAGTAGTAGTAGTAGTAGTAGTAGTAGTAGTAGTAGTAGTAGTAGTAGTAGTAGTAGTAGTAGTAGTAGTAGTACTAGTGGCTGCTTTAGTATTAGCAGAACTGTAGTAAGTTGAACTTACATTGAAATGTTTTATTGATAGCCTGTTTTGTATTTATAGCAAATTATCAACATTCAGTTGAACTTACACTTGATTTCTGTTTAATTTGATAGCCTGTTCTGGTGGAACGTTTGGGGCTGGATGTAAACAGACTTGCCACTGTGCGTCAGGAGCTGCGTGTAACAGATACTCGGGGGTTTGTCCGGGAGACTGCGAGACAGGTTGGTCAGGAGACAACTGCCGAAGTAAGTCTCAACTGATTCGATAGTGCTTTCAATTATCAAACCAATCTATAAAGAGTCGCCAATGGTAAAGACACCCTATCCGATGGACCTAATCATTTTGTTACTTTATTTTGGGAAATTCCTCGTTTCGTTGGGCCACCCTGTATAAATATATGGTACATAATATCAATAAACATTCAGGCTGTTGTTCGCGCCGGTTCAACGGTCCATTTATGTATGCCGCATCTGTTGAATACAGGCACGATATGAATTATGATTTGTTTATGACGAGTCATGAATATATTTCCCTGTATTACATAAAATACTTTCATACAATCGTACCAATCATAATATTTAGGTGAATCGTCAATTTACTTTTGATTTATGTAATTAATAGTTAGTTTTCTTTTAGTCCCAGATGTCTGTGATGTTGGTTACTATGGAAGCATTGTCAAGTGTCATTGTCTGGACAATGTTGCATGTGACAAGAATACCGGATAATGTCCTCAACAGCAGTGTGCTCTGCACTAATTCAAATCAGTAATTCTGTCAAATTGTATTTCTCTTTTAGTTCCCGATGTCTGTGATGTTGGTTACTATGGAAGTGAATGCATCATCAAGTGCCATTGTCTGGACAATGTTGCATGTGACAAAACTACCGGGGAATGTCCTCAACAGGATTGTGATGCTGGGTATAATGTGTATGATGTGCAGGTCTTCTGTGAAGGTAGGATTTAAATAATTTAATATTTTTTTCAAGATACTGTTTATAGGTAAACCGCCCATATTCATGAAAGCCTGGTAGCCTAAGCAGTCTGCTAGGCCTTATCTCCTTGCCAAAATGCCAGGTTGGACGCTACGTAGCGCTCAACACACGAAACTCACTTGAGTGATCACCTTTGTTCATCACAGACCAGTGCGCAATACACATGCATGAGTATGTACTTAGTATTACTGTGTGTAGATTTAGCATATACGGTGTGCTTTCTATGCCCTTACCATATCGAACAATCAACGAGCGGCTGAGCTTTGTAATACAATACCCAGATGAAACATACATAGCGGGTTGTTTAATCGTTATTCATGAAACACTTCTAACTATATCGATAACTAGTCAACTGCTAAGCCGGATAACCTAATTTATTCATCGTGGCTGTCATGGTTACGTTCCATCTGTCGCAAGTTTGTGACATTACTATCGCACAAATGCGCAGTTTATTCCAACGTGTGAAAGAAAGAATTTTTCCTCTTTGTTCCTGTTATGAAAGCGTCTTATTGAGTTTGGTGTATGCTATGTTTAAATACAACGTGATGAAATTGGATGGTTGGCATGAGCGAAACCGGGCCAACCAAGATGAACAAGCAGTAAAGGCCGGGGGAAGGGGGGTGGGGTAATATAACATAATTGTCTTATTTGGGGTAAAGAGGGGGGGGGGGGGGGGGGTCGGGGTAAGCACATGTTTTCATGGCAACCCTCAATAAAACTAAAACAAATGCATCTCCCTCCTCATAAGTACCGTACCCCAACAACCCCCTCCCCCTCCCCTAACAGCATTAAGACCAAGCTCCACCACGCCTATACTTATAGCATGACATGGGAAACGATTTATCAATAGCAGCGTCGAAAACAGAACGAAATTGTACATGTAGCTTTGGATACATCAAAACATAATTTGACAGCACAACAAATCAAACCGAACTCCAGGAGTGAGCTAATATGTCAGCAAAACGGCAAAGAATGGCAAAATAATCTCAAGATGAAACCTTGTTTTTAGCTGATAAATACAAAGAAAAACCGGGCAGATTGTTACTTGCTAGCGATTTAGCGGTACAACAGAGTAACTCTAACTTTTGATACGGTTGTGGAGCAATTTTTTTCTTAGCGGGTTTTCGTGAATATGAAAAATGTAGCTGTGTGCTAAGCCGCCATTCAACTTCACGCCTTTGTTGTGTGCCCTACAAAGCTCTTCACATAAGGTCTCACATGAATAGGTTTCAATTCAATTAGTCTGCACCACCGATCTATTATTGTACTTGTTCGTATTTTGACAACAATGTTGTGGAATACCAAATGCTTGTGGAATTTAGACAGATGGGTTGTCATGCTAGGTAAGGCCTTAACTACGATAGCGAATTCAGCCTATCAGCCTTTTGTGAATACCAGCTATTAAGCCTAGCGGACATCGAAATGGTAATTTGACTAACCAACTAGCTTATCGGGGTTTCATGAATTTGGGCACAGGGCATTAGTCGCTACCGTGAAAATTAAGCAAAAATTTTAACTTAACCACGAGTATGAAACGTATCAAACAAGCTAATGAGAAAAGTTAAAACAAACAAAGTACGTTTTTTATCACATGTAGTCATAATAACTTTGCCATGTAATTAGCCTGTGTTGCATTTTCATATCAGAATGTCGTATAGGTTTCTACGGACTTGATTGCGCTGAGCAGTGCCACTGCGCGGATCAAGCATGTAACAAAGTGACCGGGATTTGTAATGGACAGTGCTTTGGTCAATGGCTTGAGCCAGATTGTCAACATGGTAAGAAGCTACAAGCTTATACGAGTGTAATTTCTTTGGTTCCGTTTTAGTACGGTTTTGCCAGACAAGAGAAGGTCACAAAAGCCTTCATGTTACAATGATTATAATGATTATAATGGTAAATAGCAAAACAAATATTGTATACCAACTTTATCGGCAAACCATCTGTTCACAATGCGTATGGAGAGAAGTCTTGCCTTCTTGTATTATAAAAAGCTAAAGAAACTAGAATTTGTGGTAGCCACCTATATACCAGGGCTCATATTCATGAAAGCCTGCTAGCTAAGTTACTTGCTAAGGCTATTTTGGATGACATGGCTATGAATTAAACACATGATATTTTAGTTGATTACTAGGGTTAACTTAGTAGGTATCGAAGGCTTATACCCAGCTTACCCTAGTTGGGGACTAAGAAAATTGTTTGTTGCTCAATAAACTGCACATTCAAAATACACTTAGCAAGTAACTAAGCTAGCAGGGTTTAATGAAATATGGTTCCAGGAAATGTACTTGAGGGAGCTGTTACAAGCGGCGTTAATTGTCCTACCAATCATTAGCATACCTACGCAAAACATAACCCAAAAGTGTTTCAATCGTATTGATAATGTTTCCATGGAATTAATTTCTATTCAAAGATTACGTGTTGGTTTAGCAAAATGTATTAACAACAGGTATGGTTATCAACGTCTACATCTTGCAATGTCTCCCAGACAAGACTTTTATGTTTACATATTGTATAAACTTATATATTCTTGTAAGATTCTCAACATGGAATACATTGTATTTCTAAACAATGTAACCCTTATTTTGAAGAAGAAGAAAAATTCTAAAACAATTTGATAAACGAAGAAATCCCCCACATTTCGGTCGATTGATTATCATAATATATGTTGACACGGTTCCATGCCTATACAATAATCGATTACCCCCCCCCCCCCCCCCCCCCCCCCCCATCTCTCTCCCCTCTATTTGTTTTAATTATTAATATCAAACTGGCACACCAGGTTCCCGAATATTATAAATTAAGGTACTTGATGACACTCTTTAAATTTTCTTTTTCACGTTCTTTTTAGGAATAACAAGGATTACTCCCAACGAGAAGGTGAATCCCCTGTCAATGGTATCATTCACCTGTCACGTGACTGGCAACCCGCTGCCAAATGAGGGGGCTGTGAACTTTTATCGTCTCAACGGAACCCAGGCTATAAATGATGGGATCGTGAGGGATCATAGTATGGAAGAGGATGGAGGGCTCGCTGTTGAGTTTGCTGTCAACAATGTATATCCTGGAGATTATCTGTGCGTTTACACTGCTGGTCAAAATAGTGCATCTCTTTCAACGACTACTTTGACTTATGGTAAGATAGCTTGGGATTAATGTATAGTACTAACATGCAATATCATATTCATTTTAAGATAAACTGTTCAGAATATAAACCTTGTATCTTCTAGACATAATCTTTCTTCCGTATTCTAACTGATCGCATAAATAAAAATTAATGATTGATTTAAACTACTTATTCCTCAGAAAGTGCACATTGAAAACAGCATGTATTATATAAACAGTCTACGCTCAAATGGCTTTGCAGAGTCAGTGCGATATAATACATACCATGAGGTGCAGACAACACGTTCTACAAAGTGTTGGTCATTTATTGTTTCCAATTTGTCAAATGTCCAGTGCTGCCTGTACTTGATGATCCTCCGAGTGTGTCCAGCATGACATCCTCTTCAGCTATCATCCAGTGGTCAGGCTGGACGGTCGATGACGTGGGGGATCCCCCGATCATAGGATACACAGCATACGTCACTAGGTATGGGGCTGAACACTGGATACAGGCAGCGACAGTTGGAGCAAGTATGACGTCTGCGTCCGTAGGTGGTCTGGACTCGGACACTGCCTACGAGTTAAGTGTGGCAGCCGCAAGGGAAGGAACAAATGGCGTTGGTCCGAGATCCCCGGCAACGATTGCTACAACACTGTGTGGAAGTAAGTAAATAAACTCACTACATGTCATGTGTATATAACATGTTGCTACATACAAACACATGGGAGCAGCCCGAGATGCGTGGGTTAGAGAAAGAAAAAAAAAATATTTTATTATATTCCACATACTAAGAATCTTGCTCTACGATTCGTCAAAAGTTAATCACGTGATGAAACATAGTTTCGCCCATCATTGATGGGAAAAGAAAAGTTCGTTACACTGTGTACTATCTTGGGTGAAAGTGCGTTGCACTCACTACTATCTTCGGTGAAAGTGCGTTGCACTGTGCATTGTTCGCGCACAAGTACGCGTGCGCAGAAAGGTAGCGCGCGGGTGCGCAACGTTTACGCGCGGCTACGCTTAATAGACAATGGTATAAGCGTCTTTGACTTTTAATCATAAATCTTGTTAATGTGCAGGATTGACGAAATAAAAATAAAAGACTCTATCAATTGCTCAATATTCCAAACATTTTAGCCCTTTGTGTTAGTTATAGGTCGTTTGTGATCAAAATATTTGATGTGGAATATAAAGCAAATTATCACCTTTTGGTTTCAGGCGATGGCAAACTATCACTTCCTCGGCGATCTGAATGTATACGCTATCTTTCCTCAACTTCGCTTCGGAAAGATAGCTACATCCAGATCGCCTCGGAAGTGATGGTTTGTCCCATCACCTTCACCAACGGTAATTATTTGCTTAATCTACGATCATAACACATTCATTACTTGATTTTTGTTTAAAAAGCTTTTCCAATAATGTGATTGTTCATGTTATTATTTTTCTTTCTACTGCAGTGCCCAGAGCCTCTCTATCTGGTGTCGCGGTGGAAGCAGTGAATCCAAGGCAGCTACAAGTCTTCTGGCAGGTAGGTCGCTCCCTTTACTTTTAAACCATTACTTATAGGAACATGGTGATCGATGTGCATCGTGAGTGAATATAGTCAGTTTAAAGGAATAGTTACATTTTGGTATAGAGGGCGCGAAACAAAATAGTTTGTTTGTGAGATAATGAGAATTGAGAATCAAATTCGGAAGAGCGTACAATTTTAATGACAGAATCAACTTTATTTGATCAAAATCGGTTTAGAAATGGCTGAAATATCATAACAATTTGTAATAATAGTGGGGCCCCACAATTATTCGATAATTTTGAACCAGCCGTTAAGAAAATTTCAAAAATGCTTCCTCTTTTAAAAAATTTACAAAAGAGGGTTTATAAATAGTTCTTGATTATCTTTCTATCTAATCACTATTTCAACAAAACATCACATGTGAAATATTTTATATAATGCTTGAAACCAATGAGTTTTAGAGAGCGCCCTCTTGAGTTTTTACAGGTTTTCTTTTTAATGATAACAAGCTTTTCACTTAGTCATTTGTAACTTAGTATTAATTTCGAGCATGGTGGAGTTATAACTATTAGTTTGTAATGTAATGGTGCAGGTCTTGGTTACTAAAATTCAGTTTGACCAAAACTGTACTCTCTTTACCAAAACCTAACTATCCCTTTAAGTACTTTTTGCTAAAATTATTGTTTAACTGTATTTATGTAAAAATGAATACGAGTCGAAACATTTATTCTATTGTCTTTATCATTATTTATAAATCAATTTAGTGCAGTAGTAAATACAATATTACGGTGAAAGCTATTCATTGTTTCACGGAAATTATCTTTGAGTGAATATGATAATACAACATGTTTTATATGCATCGAATAAAGCTGTCTCGTTATGTTCGTTTTATATCTAGGCTCTGCCAGAATCTGCATTTTTGTGTAGGAGTGACAATAGTTTCTACAGGATTAGCTTTTCCTCCTCGGGCGGAAGTGCTGAATCGATGATTGTTACTGATTTAACAAGTACATCGTTGCTCCTGACTGGCCTACAATCATATCTGGACTACACTGTTTATGTAACAGCGGGGAACAAAGATGAAGAAAGTGCTAGAAATAACCCAATCGTTGTGAGGACAGCAGAAGAAAGTGAGAATGATTTTAAAACATAAAGTCCAGGTCTAAAGGCCGATTATACTCTTTTAATTAAAGGGATAGTACAGTTTGGTAAGGCTGAGCTTTAGTAACAAAAACCTGCACAATAACATTACAAACTAATCGTTATAACTCCACAATGCACGAAATGTATAGAAAATTACAATTACAAAGCCTGTTATCATTCAAAAAGAGCAATTCAAACACAAGAGGGTACTTTCCAAAAAAAGCATTGGTTTCAACCATTTTTCATACAAAATGATGCATGTGATGTTTTGTTGAAATAATAATTAAATAGAGAGATCATCAACAACTATTTAAAAACCTCTTTTGATCATTTTGAAAAAGTGTAAGCATTTTTTAATTTGAGAGTCGTATACAGCCTAGCTTTCGATCCTAGCAGAATCTTCGTCAGGGCACAAATGACAGTTACTACAGAAAAAAACACAGAATATATACCAACATAAACACATATATGGAAGGGGGGCTGGAAAGAGGAAAGGAGGCGGAGACACAAAACAATGAAAGCAACTGGGAGTGGGTGAGTGTCAGGACTGCTTGACCAATCAGTTCAAACAGGCATGGGAGGGTCCTTAAGTGGCTGCAGTCAAAGAAAATGTGATGAGAATGTAAGGCTTATAGAAGAATAGAGGTAGGGAGGATCAAAGAAATAAATCAAGAAATGGAAAGAGACATGTGAACAAAAGACAGTTGATGAGGTGCACTGGGGCACTGAGAGGGGAGGAACAATAGAGGGGATTATGAGTGTAGGGGATGGGAGCGAGAGGATTAGGACAAAGAAAGTGAAGTGAAGTGTGTTGCAGGATTGATGAATAGGATAGGCGAGTTCAAAGGAGAGAGTGAAAAGGATGAGGACCCAGTAGGTGATGATATGTAGGGAAGCAACATGGCCTGATTGGTCAAGCAGTCCTGACACTCACCCACTCCCAGTTGCTTTCATTGTTTTGTGTCTCCGCCTCCTTTCCTCTTTCCAGCCCCCCTTCCATACATGTGTTTATGTTGGTATATATTCTGTGTTTTTTCTGTAGTAACTGTCATTTGTGCCCTGACGAAGATTCTGCTAGGGTCGAAAGCTAGGCTGTATAGGACTCTCATTTTACCACATTGGCGATTTTTTAGTAGACAAGCAGTTTTCAGCAGTATTTTCCATATTCATTTTCCTATTGGTTAAAAAAATCATCGAATAAATCTGGGCGCCAGATTTATTCCGATCGGATATATTCGTTTATATTTTAGCCGTTTCTGAACCGATTTTGATCAAATCAAGTTTATTCGGTCATTACAATTGTATGCTCTTTCGAATTATACTTTCAGCTTTTCATTATCTCACAACAAAATTATTTCGTGCAGCGCCCTCTATACCAAAACTGAACTACCCCTTTAAGGCATTATATTTGTATAATGTTTATCCGTAGTCAAATACTTAGGATATCATTGTTAATGCTTGTAGAATTAAAAGTGAAAATGTCATGGTGAGCGAATTATGATTATCTGACAGTTGATAGGATTACACTAGGGGTATTACTATCCATTGTAAGGCATTAGCATTAAATTAATAGAGAAACAAAATGTAATAACCCATGATTCTATCAAATTATTGCAGTTGCCCCACCCCCTGGTAGTATCGCGATTCTATACAGCACGCTCAGTTCCCTGACTGTATCATGGTCAGCGGCGCTGCCTGAGAACCTGAACGGTGACATCCAGAAGTATGAGATTCAGTATCAACCTGATTCTGATGGTGCTGGTGCTCAGGCGGCTCTGGAGGAGGTTCGAAGTTCAAGCCTTGAGACAGAGTACACCATCGAAGACCTGGCGCCAGAGATGAATTACATTATTAGGGTGAGCTATGCAAAGATAAAATCTCCCATTATTCATCACCTTTACTGTATGATGTCAGTTGAGTTACATAATTCTAATTACGTGCATACCTGTTTAATAGTTTGTAACTCGCGACCCGACCGAACCTTGCTCGGTTTTGTCCGATATATTCCAGATATAGCAGTATCATTGACAAAATCATTACAATTTACCAAAATATGCCTTTGTAAATAGCTGAAAATAAATGAGAAAGAGATGAGAATACAATTTCATTACATTTTTCGAAACATTTGAAAAAGAATTTTTTACAGCCACCTATTATAAATATGTGCTTGAAGTTTCTAAAAAAAAAGGGGGATTTGGTTAACTTGTAATCGAAATGCAAGCATCATGGTTATTTGTTGTATGTGAGATTTATTACAGCATTAGTTATTTTACATTTCAATGTTATATCCAGGTGAGGACTGTGAATGGTCAAGGAGCAAGTAATTGGTCAGCCCCGGCCATAGCCAGGACATTCATGTCAGGTTGGTTCTAAGCCCTTATACAGTTATTATACGGCTTTTAAGGACACGTTGTGAATCCGAAGTATTGCCTGTTTTATTTGTATGGGGCAAAGATGAAACAAAAATCCACGTGTTATTTCAGTCCTTAATATATTTTCTTTGAGATTCCCGTATCGAGTTACTTTTTTGATCAATGACATTTACTCCGGCGACAATATAGCTCCAATATTGATTTGTTTTAATAAAATTAAGATTTCTCGCTCGAAACCATACCCTAACACTCACCCTTAAAACTATCTTAAACAGTCTTATGATACATATACGACACTGTACGCTTAGCAACGTTATGTTCTAGCATACTATCATATAAATGTGATATATTGATGTCGTTCTATTACATCTAAATACAACCCCAACCGCAACTTTTACCTAGTAGGTTCATGCTTTTACTATGACGATAAGGTGACGATAAATTCTCGAAGCAATTGTTGCCAGGCCGAATATCTAATCACAATATCTACCATACCTACAGGTTGCAATTGTACAGATGGCACACAACGCAGCTCTTCCAGTACAACTATCATGACTGCTGTCATTGCTGTCATGGCAGTTGTCATTGTCGTCCTTTCTGCGGCTTTGGTTTGGATGTCAGTGAGAGTCAAACGGTATGTTGTTATCATCTCAAATCATTGGTGTAGCAAGATGATGCAAGGATGGGAATTTCCCCTCATTTGTACTCTCCCCTTTTCATCCAGCTGGATTACAGATACACATATTATAACTTTAGTTATGTAGTCCCATGTGTGCTGGTCCTTTTTTAATACGCCACTGCCAATTGAACATTCTGTAGTATTATATAAAATAATTTCGTTTATTAAATTAATTATTGTATGTTTTTGCTCAGGATGTTGTTAAATGACTCCTATAAATAATGTATAACAACATAATAATCATTTTTTAGAGACCTACAATTACTGGAAATACTTGTGTATATAATTAGTATTGACAACCCAACATCGACAGGCAACTTAAAGGGGACCACCAGGCAAAGAACAACATATCATTATATGCTTTGTTACCGTGTTGTGATATCAAATAGATATCCAACATTTTTCAAAGGGTTGTGTAATTCATAAATAAAGCAATTAATTTCCCCCACTTACGGAACCACTACTATTTCCTGGTTCCATACGGGCCAAACACTTGCGAGTGCGCCAATGCTATTCACGCGTACGTTCGGAGAGAATAGAATCCCGGGCGTTTCGTTCTCTCTGTACATACTTAGTCTCGTACATACAGATCCCTTAACGCATGCTTTAGAATGGTGATGCGTTTTCCAATTATATATTTTTTTCTGGACACATATTTTTGTGAACTTGTTGATGGAATTATGGAATACTAAAGATGATATCTTTCATTTATAAGGATACTATTTTTGGGTGATGGTACCCTTTAAGGTTTGCTGACTGAGTTTACAACGCCCGATTATTTGCATTATTTGAATCACGAACAAGACAAATTGATTGTACTATGTTTCCAGACTATCCGCTCCGACTCGCCAGAGAAAAACGGTCGAGGTCGACCACGTGTACGAGTCTCCAGTCATGTCATCCGAGACACTGCAATCACCAGGCCACGATCGTAATCCAGAGAACCCTGGTGAGGAGTACGCCGAGTTACGACCCAATCCTCCTGAATATACCAACACCAGTGCACACAGAGATGACATCGGTTACGAAATGCCGCTCAAGGACCCGCCAAGCTTGCCTAGTAGGCAGAAGGAGGGGCAGAAGGCCGAAGAGACGGAAATCAAATTGTGATTCATTTATTTTTCTTTCCAAAATTCCTTTAGTGGGCAAAGGATATATATATGTAAATGGGGCTGTAGGAGTAAATCCGTTTCTTGTTAAATGGCAATGCAACTCAAGAATAGAGTTTATCCTACTTTATACATCGTAATATGCCAGTTATAGTGGAATATATATTTTTTTAGTTTGTACAAAGTAACCTCATCATGAAATTAATTTTTGTTTTACTTATAAATCAAACATTTACATTATAATTATAGAACATCGAATTTCACTACTTTTACATACTTTACACCAGTCGGAATGATTACCTTTTTATGCAACTATTGAAATGAAGGGCCTGCTGTTCTAGTATTTTAATACTTTAAAAAAAATCTATTTCACGTATATCTACTTTATTTCTTACTGTTATATTACTATTGTAACTGCAACAAGAATCATTTATTTATAATTTTGTAAATGTTTTGTACATACATTACGTAAATACCAGTTTTCCAGTTGACATGCAGTGACAACACGTCATGTGACTATAAAACGGTAGGTCCGATTACGTTAATTTGTTTTTTAAATGCCTGCGCAAGACCTAAAGAAAAACGTAATAATTGGGCTGGGGTGACATCTTCACGCGTTGCCGAGCTATCGGGGAAATCATGATGGTATAATCATTATACAGTTGTTAACTGGTGGTGGAGGTGATATCACGGGATGTTCCACTCCGAGGGTTTTAAATGGTATTGAGGGAAGATTATAAGTCCCGAGACGTAGTCGATGGACTCATTTTCTTCACGAAATAGCATTTAAAATCCCGAGGATTGGAACATTCCATGATTTTCCCGACAACAAAGTTAACAACTGTTATATTATCTGAAAACTAATTTAAATCATAATCCGTTTCGTGGACGTTGGGCTTTTCACTCACACACACACATCACGCAACACAACACACAGGACATAACCTGTGCATGATACAGTGCATTTTCGTACGTAATTTGCCTCTCTCCGCACTAATATATCAACATGTTCCGATCAATGCATTTCTATCGGAAATATGTGTTAATTGTTTCCCTCGATTATGTTAATCAGGTAATTTTCTGATCAAACTGTACTGGAAATCGCTGATTTTCGTTTGAATTTGGTGCCTGCCAGAAGAATGATTATCGTACGGTACGGTATAGCGGTACGATACGGTACCGGTATGTGTACTTTTTTTGTAATGTTAATTTAAATTAAGGACATACCTCTCTGGCCATGTGTCATACAAAAATGACACCCCAAATCATGTGACCGTGTATAGCCAATCAATGACGCGTATTTTACTAAGTCAGATGATATAATAAGATGATGAATGTATAGCGTTAAATATAGATTTTGCAAGAAAATATCAATATCAGATAGCATGCGGGCAGCATATATCAAAATGTATATATTAAATAAATGGCTTTCTATATAGCTCAGGCGAATCCCACAGGAATCCCATTTTCTTTTGCTGTTTTTTTATTTATATAATATTTTTCTGGTCAGTTCCTCTATATGTTTGAATAAATATATGTATGCATACATTCAAATATTTCATTATGCAAAATAATAATTAGATACAAAATAGGCTATATACACCACATTCCGTGTAAATTCTGTGCATGTTTATACTCCGTTTCTTAATGGTATGTATGGTTTAACACATAGATTGTACATTATCTATGAATGTATAACTAATCTATTCTACAATATTGTGTCACATATTTGGCCCTATTTGGTCTTGCTTTTTAATTAAAGCATTTTTAAAGCAAATTACGAACATAAGGAATTTGTATGGGAAAAGGGCTCTTTTAAATGGTGGTTATATGATGTGGGATATAATGAGTGAGAAATAAATGCTATACAGGGTGGCCCCAAAAAACGGAACGGGGCACTTCCCAAAATAAAGTAACAAATGTAGTATGTCCATCGGATAGGATGTTTTTTTCAAATGAACAACGATACCAAGTACAGTCAATTTGGTCGTGTAGTTTTTGTTTTAGGGCGCTGTGAGTGACATCATGTCAGGTTCCCTTTTTTGTCAATTTTTACCAAGTCAGTGCTTGTTCAGTCGCACTTACCGCCTTTCATAGCGTTGAACAACGCGCGCTATTGTTAGTGTGCATTCAGCTGTGTGCCGAGAGAATGGGCATATAACTGTTCGAATCAATGACGGGCAGGAAGTGCGATTTATCAGGCAGTGACTTGGTAAAAAAATACAAAAATGGGAACCTGACATGGTCTCACTTAAGACGTCCTACAACAAAAACTACTCGTCCAAATTTACTATTCTTTGTATCGTTTTTCATTGGAAAGAACACTCTATTCGATTGATATAATAATTGTGTTACTTGTTTTTGGAAAGTGCCCCGTTCCGGTTTTTTTGGGCCCCCCTGTATAAAAAAAGGAGAAGATCACGAAGTCTTTATTTAGTATGTGGCAAAATATATTATTTCATCAATAAAACGTTGATAAGTTTCCCGTTCTGTTCTGTAGTGTTGAGACATTCACACCGTTACAATATTATGAGGTTTGGGCTATATGATGGTTAGATCGAGCAGCGTAGCAACATCCCGAACGTAGCGACAGAGCGGAGGGGCATGCGGGAGGATGTTTCACAAAGAATAGAAAGAATGTTTTGTCATTGTGACTTTTTTATGGTGGCATTATAAGGAAGTTTTGGCCAAAATGTGTATGTGTTTGTTTGTGTGTGTGTGTGTGTGTGTGTATGTTTATGTAATGGTATATGATATGTAAATCATTTGGAGAAATATAAATCACTTCAAAAAGTATGTGTATGTGTGTGTGTGTGTGTGTGTGTGTGTGTGTGTGTGACAGTGCTGTAGGACTCGAGCCCGGACTCGGACTCGAGACCGGTCTCGAGTCCGTATTTCTCGGGACTCGGACTCGGACTCGGACTCGAGCCAAAAAGACTCGGTCTCGGACTCGGAGTCGACCAATGGTGACTCGTGACTCGGGAGAAAATCGGGCCGAGACCGCCAACGAGACCGGCATTTTTTCCGTTTTCCCACGTTCATTTACATTACCCAGCGTAAGCAAAAACAAACCCGTTGTTCTAGCCTACCTTGCTCACTTGAGTGGCATTCTGGAAAATGATCGTACCATCGCCTCAACAAGCTATTTATATGCCTAAATAGATGTTGAGATTAGTCGTTTTATGTTTTGGAACACGTAAGACACGGTCAAGTATTACGGCCAGAACGTGAATTAATTTACGAAAGCCTGAGCTGAAGAGACTATTTAAACCTCCCAGTGTCACGGGCCAGCTTCCGCCACCAAAAACGTTCGGTGACAAGCTCCTGCACGCTTACTGAGTCAGGTCATGAGCTGTAAGCTCAACTGTGATTGGTTGAGAAGTATGGCAATGGATGATGTAAAAGATAAAGTCTCTATTTTTATTGTCCAATCACAATGATTGATTCTTTTTACCCTTGTTTGGTTTTTGTTTTTATCTTTTGTTGAATTACGTGAATTGGCCCGGAAGCGTGTATCGATACGTGTATGTATGATTGATGAGTATGTGTATATAAGTAACGTGTGCGCTACGTGCGATGCGCTACTCGCATGTGTCACAGTGGTCGCTATTGTCATGCGGTATTTTCAGTACATGATTTACAGTGATTTCGAGCTGACTTTGGAAGTTCTCGGAACCTAGAATGAGTGTTTCAACGGAGGACGAGGAGCCATTTACAGTAGGAGCGCATAGCGTGTTTTAATGAGGCTAAACGAATTTTTGTATTCAAGTCTACCGATAGAGGGCGCATGAGCTTCCAACTCGCTCGGTGGATGCGATCAACAAAGCGATTTGACAGCATCGTTTGTCGCCCTCTCTATTTGGCTACATGTATACTCAATATGGCGATATGTCTCGGTAAGTCAATCTTGACATTATTAGCTTTCGTTTGATACCAATTTTGCCATATTTTGTTTAATTTTTGACATGTTTTTTGTCATCAATAAAAAGTGATTTTTTTTTCGTCCTTACGATAGAGGTTTTGGACATAGTCTTCTTCTTTGCTAGTTCCTGACTGGATGAAACAATGTTTCAGCTAGATTTTGCAAGATATGAGTCGTTGATTATCTGGTTGACCGTATAATGTGAAAAATGGTGGGATACATGTGTGATTTCGGTGAATAAAAGGCAACTGAAATCGGCTGAAATCTCACTAACTACCGATGTTTTACCGGAAGTTGTGAGGAACTTGACTCGAAACCGCGGGAAATAACCATGGTTACCGTGGTAAAGCCGGGAATTCTTCCGTAGCCCGAGAAATATATGTTTACTTGCTCAGTCCCATATGCTCAAATTCGTGTGGGAGTGGAAGCGGAATGCATTGTAATTTGTATTTGTAGTTCTATTTGCAATTACTAATCATCAACGACTGTTCAGCATTTAGATGAGGGTAAGTTGTAGATCTGAACCTAATTTGTATTCCTCGATTCTTGTTGGAACAGATAAAATCGTGAGTTTATTTTCATTTTTAATATTTATTTATTCTATTTTTAGTTAGTAGAATAGTATTTTAGTAATAGTATAGTAACCTTTTGTCCCTTTCTAATCTAAACAGGGATTCCTTGGATTGGAACCTGGCCTGGCCATCTGTCATCTGTTTCAACTTTCATCTTCCGAAGAGATTATCTTTGCCTTTGGGGATTCTACTGTACGTGATTTGGAGGACAGACAATGTTATTCAGAATTTGAACCAGAAGTTGTCTTCTGAAGTCAATGTGATTTTTTTCCTGGCGCTACGGTACACACCTTTTCTTTATGAATGTTAAATGATGGACAGAGAATGAGAGATGGTGGACAATACTTATAATAACTAGTAACTGGCTGTGTCTGTATTGCACATTACTAGGAACAAATAATTTGGAATTTGGGAAAGAGACCAGCTTCATTTTCGCGAACTCTTCAATATGCAGTTTTTCTTCGGACTAGTATTATTATTCGCTGGATGGGATTCATTCAACAGCCAAAGGAAATTGTTTTCTTGCATACAATTTGGAACTCTTCCTGATAAAACGTACTTCACATAATATTTTATCTGCACCGGTAACAAGAAAAGTGCCAAAGAAACTGTACAAAAAAAACTGTTTACAACGCAAAAAAAAAAAAACTTATTGGTAAAGGATAGAAAGAATGACTTGCATACATATATCATAAAGGGAATACGCAGCGCATCAAGGCCAAGGGCAAAGAAGTCTGCAGAGGTACATGTATGTACACATGTAGATCGCTTTGGTTTGACATTCCCTAAGTGACTAGCTGATCCTAAGGAACCAATCGCCATGTGCCTGACCTGCACCCATCAAGCACCTGATGCTGCCAACCTCCTGCATCATCCACCACGACATCCAACTCTTGCCAGCGATCGTCCAGCGCAACTCCAACTTGCAAATAACCATCCACCTGATGCACCTAACCATTGCCCATCACAGCCTTAGGTTTATGGAAATCACTAGATGCACAAGCAGGTACATTTTGTTCCTAATTCTCATGATTATGTTGTAATAGTCTTGGGGTCACAGAAATCTTGATTGACGTCCACAGTGAAAAAAAATAATGATCCAACATTTTCTTGCAGCCATGCCTCTTCTCAAATTTGTTTTCAGTACATGAAACATGATTTTATTGCATTTTAATTTGAAATATATTTATGATATTTATCATTTATCTATTCTAATTAGAAGGTATGCATAAACATATTTTTTTAATTTATTTTGAATACTATCAGGTCCCTAGAGTGAAGTTTGTACACCTCGACCATCATTCAACATGGCCACCTGATACAGCCAACCTGCACCCTCCACAGTCACCTGATGCTGCCAACCTGCATCATCCACAACATCGAACTCGTGCCAGTAATCGTCCACTGCTAGAGTACCCACGTTTACCAATATCCATCCACCACAGGCACCCTATGCACCCAACCATTGCACACCACAACCACACCAGGGCAATATCTGACACTTTACAGGTGCACGTTTAATATTATCAAGAACGGATACCCAGGAATTACAGAAACAGACTGATTGTAGATTAATACAAAAAACTTTCATCGGTTACAGAGATTCATATGAAAAATGTACAGCTTCAGCTAACCTTAAATTAGGGAACGAAAGCTCGTCAGTCACTAATTTAAGGTTAGTTGAAGTTGTAAATTGTTCATACTTGTAGATTGAAATTCCATAAAGAATTGAGAGACTCATTACACCCGAGAAAGATGCATCAACAAGATATGCCAATCTGTTTCTTAGCCACCTATTTAGTGTGTACCAAAGAGGCTGAGGTTGAAACAAATTGAACTTAAATGAATTTAATAATATTTTCTTTGCAGTGTATTTCTATACCAAAATCCATTTTTCTGTGCAGGAAACATCTTTTATTTCTAATTTTTAAATAAATGCATTTGTAACACATTGTTCCGTTTGTAGTTCTGCACAATCTGTAGTTTAGGTAAGTGACAAAAATATTCATCGTTGAATATTCCACTGGAAGGGGATACAAAGCTACAACAAATCAATATTTCATTCACACCCAATGATCAGAATTATGTTTGTCAGGCTCGTCACCAATACTGTTTAAGTAAAGTCTCATGTAAACCCACATTATGAGTAACAGCATTAAAAACAAATGGAAAATTTAGAAAACGTATCAAATATAACTTGTTTTCTTTCAAAGACCCAGTTCCAATCATTTCACTTCTTGATAAATTTGTATAAATGCAATGGTGGATTTTTACTGACGCATGTATACAACTATTCCTTTAAAAACGCGTGGGGAATTACATATTCAGACACAAGAACATTTTTATAGATGTCATAGGAAAAAACCTAGTTTATGGCCAAACTTCTTGACGAGCTAGGAGATGTTTTCCTCACACGTAAATCTATATGAAAAAGGTGTGTTCTTTTTTTGTTGAAGTTCTGACTAGTAGAACAATGGCACAACTCTGTAGCTCAATTTAGAGTTCAATCTATGAAAATGAAGATGATCATTCACAACCTTTGATTTCTTTTTGTGAATACTGGTAATAGGATTTATTGTTATTTTGAAGTGATCACTATGACTGATGAGTGATGAATCATTGATGGTGGGGAGGACGATGGATGATGACATGATGATTGTGACGATGACGTCGATGATGATGTCGATGATCGTGAGGATGATGACGTGATTATCGTTACGATGACGGTGGTGATGATGATAATGATGATGACATGATGATTGTGACGATGATGTTGGTAATCATGACGATGGCGTCGATCGTGACGATGATGCTGTCGATGATGACGTGATTATCGTTACGATGACGGTGGTGATGATGATGATGATGTTGATGGTGATAATGATGGTGATGTTGATGATGCACGATGATGATGCATGCTGATACTTGATAATGATGAAGATGAAGATGTTGACAATGTTGATCGTGATGATGACGATGCCAGTAACGATGTTGATGATAGTGATACTGATGTTGTGATAATGATGTTGTGATAATGATGTTGTTGATGATGGTTATGACAATTAACTGTATGGCAAAAATAAAATTAGAGATTATAGTTCCAAGTAACCAATTTCACTGACATACAACAGAGTAATTTGAACCCCGGTTCAAAAATATATTATATAAATTATATAAAACAAATAATGAGCTTTAACAAATGAAATTTACACCAAATGATTATGAATATCTACCCCTCTGATCCTGAAAAAAGAATGGAAAGAACAATCTTCTGGAATGGTTTTGTAAGAAAGTTCACTATTACAAAACTAAGTCTTATGTATTTCTTTGAAACAAGATGTTACGTAATAGGGTGGCAAATTACATTACATAGCCACAACATATGGTTCATAATTTAGCACATGTCTTACTCTTTCAAATGATACCTCACTTACAACCATATAGTACCTTCTAATGATTTTGTACATTTTTTTAGGTAACTGAAATATAAATTTCACTCTGTAACTGAATTATCATATGCTCAGCAGTATGTAGTACTATACCTAGAAATTATGAGTATAAGTATAATACATATTATTAATTGCTCACATGCGTGAGAAGCCTTTGTAATGCATTGAACGTTACTATTGCAATCCCAGTGAAGACATTATTTGTATTTTCACTTTTTTCTTGTTCAAGTCATGTTCGATGATAACAACATACACAATAATACGTATGTGGGGCAATATAAAGCCGTTTATTCCGGGGGTTACGCACCCAAAAGTAAAATCAGGTGCGTGTTCGTTCATGGCCAACTGCATGCAGAGCACGCTGTACGTGATAATCGCGCAGTACATAGAGAATCGACGCAGAGCAAGAGATGGCGTGGTATCCCCCGGTTCGAAATGATCGCAAATCGACCATGTCAATTATCTGCCGAAGTCTCGTATGCATCGCCTAGTATTTTGCTAGTTCCTGACCGGATGAAAAAACAACATTTACAGAAAGTATGATATTCTGCTAGAGCAATATCTATAAACAGTAGTAAGTAATTAATATTTTGGATACACGGAGAATGAAAAGTGTTTTTTAACGAAAGAAATTACCTTTCAAACTTATTTTTTTCACAAGTTTTTATTCCTATTTTTACACATTTTAAAACATCAATTTTTACGAGTTGAATACCATATTACAATCTTTATAGTTTAAGCTTACAATTTGTGGCAAATTCATGGTCGGAAAATTAATTCTGAGCACACAGGGAGAAGCGAAACTAGCTCATTATATGCGATTGGCGCAATATTTTATGCATACGACTTGCATTCATGCAAGCGATTCACAACGCGTTGCGTATATACTATTTATCACCCTAGAATCGGCATTTATCAAGATTTTTTGGTAACTGATGATTACTACATTAGAATTGAACGTCAACACCAATCATACACGGACACAGAAATAAAACTGTACGAATAATACGATATTTTCGGGAGATTCTCGTGCAGCTAGCTAGACCGCCAGGGCGCTATGCAGTAAGCTAAGTTGATGCCAGGCCGACCGGCCGGGCGATCGATGTCGAGAATTCCCGTTGAGTGTTGATCGAAGCTGGAGGTTACGCCAAAATTATTGTTATCATTTTGTGCCTTTCTCCGTAACTTCCTCATAATAACACTAACTAAAAACAACAAATAATTGACTAGGAGTGTGATTACTGATTGATATGTTCCTATCTGCAGACTACTGTTCTCCGAGCATTCACAATTATTTTTGTTATTCCCACTCTAACTCGAACTCGAACTCTAGTCGAGGTCGTGGTCGTGGAAGATTTTGTCCGTGACAATGCCGGTGCCTGTGGCTCTTTGCCTTTCGTACACCAGAAAATTGTACATTTTATCCATAAAAATTATTGCATGTGGTTTTCCTGTTTTGAAAATTACAATGAATGAACTTCATGAAAGAACTTCTAGATCTAGATAATCTAAAATAAATTACATGCAAAAATTATAACGCGTCTCAGCGGCAGCTTGGACTTGGAGAGGTTTCACTGAAGCCGGCGAAGTCATCAAAATCAAAAATCATACCGTAGTCATAGACTGAATCATTGGCAGAATTATAAATTATTCTGGTCTTCTGGAGCATCAATTGTCAGTTATATAATATGATGACGTCATAATGAAGGTAAATTGAGCATTCCGATTGGTTGATTACCGATGCTTAATCCGGTATAATCAATGGTAAAGTTATAATACATATGTATTATAACTTTTCAGTATGTACAAACTGACCATAGAGAGCCAAACGACCTGCGCAGGGGATTGCCTTGGAGTGCGTAGAGTGCTCTTGTGCGCTTGTTCTTGAATGGGGAAAATGCGCAGAGCGCGCAATTATTTCTAATACGCGCTGGCACTTAACACATTACGCAGGGCCGACAATGGCTGGAGAGAACACTCACAATTTGAGCAAGGTCAATTTGGGTTTATCAACATGATAACCATATCAGTTCCTCAAAATAATCATATTATATAACAAATAGTACATGCTTCTTGTCGTTAAATATTCCACAATAGACACCTCTACATTTTTAATTTCTCTCGTGCGATTATATTGCACTCGGCCTGCGGCCTCGATGCAATATAATCGCTCTCGAGAAATTAAAAATGTATCGTTGTCTATTCTGGTATATTCAACTCCAAACCATGCACTATTTGTATAATAAAGTATAAACATACTAATTATGAATTCAAACTTATTCTTACTAAAAAGATGGAACATTTCCAACAATAAAAATAATGGTTTTCTCTTTGAATAGTGCAGAATTTAGGCGGAAAATATGGTTATATGTGTCGGAATGAGGGCGCCTTTCGATCACTATGAGGGCGTTCTACGTCGAACTAAGTCGAAAATGCACAATTATAATATACGTTCAAAATTATATAAACAATACATGATATATCTTACAGAAAATTGTATAAAACTGACTATAGACAGTCCCAAGGCAGAATAAATATGTTGCACAATCATATTTTCACTATATTTCGTATATGACATTGACGCACATTTTTTGCGATAAAAATGCCGTCAAACATCATATAAAGACAAACTTTTTTTTTCCAGACAGATAATTATCTATGCTACAATCTGTATGTAGAAATGAATTATGTTTTGTTACTCATTATATGATAAAATGCTCTGGTCAGGAGGAGATATTACATATGGAAAACTTTCAGCCCTAAACGCGCATAAAAGAATACCAGCACTAAACAACCGCTTTCACGAAGAGAGACCGCTGGAGTGCACTCTTGCGTGAAAGTACACTGATCGGACTAGTCCAATGCGACAAAGCGGGGGTGCAAGCGCTCGCTCTCGGAGGGAGGGTTTGTTTATGGAAACCCGCGCATCGTTTTGTGCGCTTTTCATTGTCATACAATTTATATCGTGATCGTTGGCTATTTATAAGAGTTTAATTATTGAATGTGTGTAATGCTTTTCATTTATGTTCGGACTCGGACTCGGACTCGGACTCCAGGGACTCGGACTCGGACTCGGACTCGGACAGGGTGGACTCGACTACAGCACTGGTGTGTGAGTTTGTAAGCACCATAACCGAGGACATACGTGTATGCCACTACTATCCTACCACGGAGACATTTACATCCGTGGACCGTCCTCATTTGCTTAACTAGTGCAAACGATTGCTAATTCGATTTCCATTCATATGCGCGCGCATCAAAAATCCGGGAAAATTAACGTGCACCGCGTACGTCCACGGTTGTGCTGTTGATTTTCGAACACATACACAATAGTCCTCGGTTGGGCAGTGAAATATCAATATGACACATACACACATGTCCACGTTTGCATAGTACGAGGATTTGGGTCCTCGATTGACAGCATTTACAAGTATGTGTGTGTGTGTGTGTGTGTGTGTGTGTGTGTGTGTGTGTGTGTGTGTGTGCGTGTTTGCGTGTGTGCGTGTGTGCGTGTGTGTGTGTGTGTGCGTGTGTGCGTGTGTGTGTGTGTGTGTGTGTGTGTGTGTGTGTGTGTGTGTGTGTGTGTGTGTGTGTGTGTAAGTAGCAATGCCTGTGTGAAGAAAGACAATGTCTGCATCTGTCGGAAGTCGCCGGAAGAGGTCTGGAGTGCATGTTTCCTCCCTTTTTTAATCTGTTCAAATTCGAGTTCAGAAAAAATGTTTTTTATTATTTTATATTCATTGATATACATCTTAAGTAATAAGCAAACAGTGTAGAATAATAATCATGTACAATCATTATCACATTATCCCTTTTAATCGACTTAGGTAAAAAGCAATTACATGTAGTTTGTACGTGCTTTCAGCCTCATGTCTATACAAACGAATTATATAACCCACCATAATACGCAAACAAAATAACAAAGTTTGCCTTACTTGAAATCATGCTCATAATGGACCTTGGCCGGGAAACTGTCAGTGTTTTTTTGTATTAGTAGTATTTAATTGCATTATTCAAAGACTTAGAACTTGGTTTACACAATCAAACCGTGCTCATGTTATAGGGGAAATGCGATCAGCCCTCTGAATAAGCAAGTGTAACTGCCTGAATATGTGCATGTTGTGCGCAAATAATTTTTTCGATTCTACCAAAATGAATGCTGGGTGTTAATCCATATAGAACATGGGAATATATTTACATAACCATCTTATATTTATACCATTCAATAGGGTCGCATGTAATGTACTTTTATGTACCAACATTTTCATGGGGATATGACTGTTGCATTATGTAATAACGAGTAATTAATTTCGCTCTTCTTGAAAACGCGAATTTGGGGTGAAATCGCACATCATATAATTATACCATTCAATGGGCTCACATGTAATGTACTATTATGTACCAACATTTTCATGTGGATATGACTATAACATTATGTTATAACGAGTAATTAATTTCGCTCTTCTTGAAAACACGAATTTGGGGTGAAATCGCACAGTTCGGGCAAAACCTTGACATTTGAAGGCAAAATCAGCTCATACTTTGCTCATGTTGGCATGGTTGGGGACGGTTATTCGGACAAACAATCTGGCCGTGGGTACATGCACTATCCTGTTTGAATGAGTATGTCAGAGTCTGCACACGGTTGTTTGTTGTTCGTTCTGATGCGCGTAGGCATGCCATACAAAACTATACAGATGTGTGTATAGGTATAACATAATGTACATGTATTAGTCTATTTTGCCATGCACACTTTCTCGGATGTCCATCGAAATGGGCCCCGATATAGTCAGGTTGATCGTACAATTTCTGCAATTATACATTTGCTTGTTTAATGTTTTAATCGAAGTGTTTTTGCTTGCAACAATAATATTCCGGTATGATAAATGTGGTGGAATAATCAGGTATTTGTTTAAATGTGAGTATTGATTGCTTGCACCCACCTCCTAAAGGGGTTCCACCACCTGTGGGGTACACAAACCCTCGCTCCCTCGCCACGCACTCATATTGGCATGGCATTTATACCCTCTGTAAAGCAAATAATGCCGTACAAAGAACCATAGATGAATGGATAACAATAATAATGATCATAATATCGTGGGTCTTATGTACGAATGGCTACTCGTCACATCTACTTGTACAGTCATGTACATGTACATGTACGCAGATAAACAAACAACGTTGCTCAAATGAGGAAGTATACGCATTTATATTTGATAATATTATACAAAACGGCCCGTTTACACCTAAATTCATATTCCAGTTTCGAGTGTATCGAGTAGATTCACGATGGCAGAGATGAAGCACGGTGTGGTTCGCATAAAATGGATTTTAGTAATTTTCTTGGCTTGGTTTGCATCGACTACGGAGTTTGTAGGCGGTGAGTTTCACAACTATAAATTACTACTGATAATTAGTGTACCATGTTTGGATCCTATTAACATTGTGCGTGCACTTTGCATACTATCGCTATTTACATTTGTATAAAACATCTTATTCTACAAGTTCGATCCTGCACCGATTTTGAATAAGTCTACATTACTTAGTTGCAAACAATAAGTTTTTGGATAGATTTATTATTTTGTAAGGAATCGTCTTTCCAAATGAAGTGAAGAGTACAGTCAAACCTGATTTAGTGGCCACCTGTCTATAGCATCAACCTGCCCATACAGGGTGGCCCAGAAAGGATGCAACACCTACGATCGTTAATTTCATCAACACCATCGACCAAATGTCATTGATATTGGGTAAGGCGTTTGGATCCTAGGGCCATTTTTCTGAGGCAATGTCGTTTCCTAAATTTGCTACTTTTTCGTCTCCAGCGATCCTCGGAACACTGAGACATTCTCGCCCCACGGCCTGCCGTAGAATTAGCTGTACATAAGAATGGCTCACATTGTCTTCCTTAAAAAGGGAGAGCAGTCATGCGGTTCTTCTGTACAGATAATTATATGGCAGGCCGTGGGCGAGAATGTCTCATTGTGCAGAGGATAGCTGGAGACGAAAAAGTAGCAAATTTAGGAAATGACATTGCCTCAGAAATATGGCCCTAGGATCCAAACGCCTTACCCAGAATCAATGCTCATGGTATCATGTTGTTGGAAAAGGAATGTTCTACCCAATCAAACAAAAAACGATGACATTTGGTCGATGGTGTTGATGAAATTAACGATCGTAGGTGTTTCTGGGCCACCCTGTATAGTGGCCACCAAATGTGTTCCCCTGCAGAGGAAAACAATGTTATAGAACCTGTCTATAGAGATCACCTGTCTACATTGTCCACTTTTCTTGTTTTATTGTTAGCTTGTCACTATACTTATACCCAGGGGGCAAAAGGGGTTTATCAGCTTTTGCCTGTTGTAAAAGGTTGGTCACCAGAAATGGCTTCTAGGACCCTCTAGGATCACAACCTAGGTGGACAACCTCGCGAACTAGCTACTGGAAGTCCACAGGATGAGTTTCAAGAAAACCACATACCTAATGCACTAAATCGTGTGTTTTAGCCTTAGGGGTCATGCATACCCAGTCACACATCTTGCACAATTACACCACAATGCACTGCTGATTCCAGCTTGTCTTTCATGGAGGTCTTCCCTAGAGTCCTGCGCATCGTTTGATACCAAATTTGAGCATATTGCATCTTTGGTTACTGTGTCACACGTCGTTACAACGTGATACGTCACATACGGACGTGAAATTCGTATACAGCGCATATGTGTAAAAGGCAACTTAATTCTTATAAATGAAAAATAGGCTATATTTCGATCTTTAAAAACGTAATTCGCATTTTAGATAACTACTAAGAGCATGATATAATGAAACTAAGTATGTAAATTAATAAACAATAACAAACATAAGCAATAAAAAACAATGAAATACATAAGAATATGAGTTGTTAATGTAATAATTTGTTTAGATGTGGTTAAATTACTATATCAAATGATACAAAATATATCCACAAAATCACATATTAAGCTTATCGCTTGATTGAGATACACGGGAGGAGGGAAGGGGGTGTTCAAAAGACCAGCCTTTCATCAATGGACTCCAAAAATAATTATAATCGAGGTCTACCCACCCAGTTTGGACGAAGTGTGTCTGTAGGCTTACATGACACGTTTTAAGGCGAGTCTCATTCGAAGTCTAAATGAGTTACATCGTGAAGCTAGCAAAGGAGGTGTAACAGACATGAACATAGTTGGCTCATGTTAAAGGTTGGCCCACATAAATGACTTATAAATATGACCTTCTACAAACACAACCTAGTTGGACTAGCTGCTGGAAGTCCACATGAATTGGAACTTGAAAAGCATCTACAAAAAACCCACTAAATGCAGCCATCTCTACAAATAGAGTTGAAGTGTATGCTCCCTCTATGCTGCATCTCCATTCATCCAGCCCACACCATACACTGGTCAGAATCGTGTCATCAGGGATAAAGAGGTTGTAGTCAATGTCAATGACAACCAAACTGTAAAAGAACAGTGGTTGTTGATGCAATGTGCGCCATATGTCACTGGCCATCTCATAAAGGTGAAGCATTTGAAGCAGTCACTGAATGGCACGCAAATCTGTTGCTGGAAGAATTTCCTTTCGGTACTGATATCATACACTTTTGTAGGCCAGCCTGAAGTCTGCTGAACAGGAACAATAGGTGTGTCCTATCCAAATGAGCCAAAGTCTATGAAGTCAGTGGGAAATGCGCAGCTCCTGATCCACAGGAGTTTTTCACGATATCAAGCTACCAAAACATACATTTTGAGCTTACCCTGTGAAAGGTGGTGTTATTATGGACTGCTTGAACCTTAGCTTGGTCAAAGCCATCTGTACATTGGTGATGGATTCAAGGAAGAAAGACAAGAGCGTTGTTCTCACAGTGGGGTCTGCGATGGAGGTTCCTGCCCTTGGATCTACACAACAGGCATGAAGAGGCTGTTACAAGGGTCTTATTGTACACATTCTACAACAGGGTATAGTTAACAGAGTCGACAGAGTAGTTATTCATGCCAATGACACTGATGTCACAAGCACGTCTCACTGATCTCTCAGAGCTGTGGGTGAGGACAGCCCAGAATCGGAACATATCGACACTGCTGGTAAGAAACACCCTGCCAATGCTTTAACAGAGGACAGTATCACTAGGACACGAGAACTCACAGTGGATGTGTACAACACCAAAGCAGACCAGTTTTAGGATTCCGATCTGGGAAAACTGAGAGTTTAAAACAACGAGTCAACTCTCTTGAAGCTACTGCCTCCTAAAGAGGACGCTTTTCTCCTTTGTCCCAAACGAGCTTCTCATGCCATCATTGATAAAAATGCGCACATTCCCAATCCAAACATTCCATCATGTACAGAGTTTGGATAGTCCCTCAATGATAGAAAAGCCTTTCTAGTGTCAACTACACTGCAAGCCTGGGAAAGACAATAATCATGTTGATGTGTTAAATGGTGCCAGAATAACTGTTCCTATACATGAAGAAGGCGGTTCCATGCTTTGGAATTTCTTAAAATGTTTCACCTTTGTGAAAGGACCACTGGTGTTCTTTCTGTTATCCTTTGGAAACATTTGGTTTGGCACTTTGGTTTCCTCTTGTAGAACTTCACTAGGCTAGTCGTCCTACCACTTCACTTACTGCCGAGTTCCTTGAACTCATGCTTTTCCTATAAAGTCATACATGTCAAGCTGTCTACCACTAGCAAAAATCAGTGTCATGCGCAGAACTTCATTGCAATTGCCTGGTGCAGCTGTTTTTCCTCTTTTATTCTTGAGATTCTTGTTAAGGTGTAGTAGGTGTTGAGCGTCATAAGTATTGTCTTCTTCTTCTCACTGGAATAAGACCCTGTTAGTGCCTTCAGACACCCCCTTTTCACGTTGGTGAGGTTTTATTTGACCGGAACAGGACATGTTCCTGAGGGAATGTGCTGTGTCTGTGTACGGTTTGGTTTCCACTGCTGCCATGACCTCGACTACAGCTCTTCATCCCCTATGACACGACATAGATCATGATGTATGAAGGTGCAGCATACATTTCAACTCGGTAGAGATGAGTGGTTTGGTGTAGACAGTTTTTTTAAATATACGCTTGACGTGGACTTCCAGCAGATAGTCCGCAAGGTTTTGCACACAGGTTGTGTTCCTAGAAGATCCTATAAACGACTTCTGGGGCCAATCCTTAATAATAGTAGCCTCTTCCAAGCTTCATAATGTACCTCATTTAAGAACTAGTAAGAGACTCTGCTTTGAACTTGTCATGTAAGCCTTTATTTACACTTCGTCCATACTGGGTGAGTATTAGTCCTCGATTATAATTATTTTTGGAGTCCACGGATGGTCTTGTGACCCCCTCCAACCCCCCACAAAACTACACACACGCATATACACACACACACACCTACACACACACACAGACAAACAAACACACCCACACACACACACAAGCACACACACATACACACCTCATCCGTATATTCAAATTATGAAGTTATAGATGGATTTTGTATCATTTTATCACAATCTAAACAAATTAATACATTGACAACTCATATTCTTATGTATTTGATTGTTTTTATTGCTTTTGTTTTGTATTGATTTATTAATTTACATAGTTGGTGTCATTGTATAATGCTCTTAATAGGTATTTCAAATCGAATTAAGTTTATAAAGATCAAAATATAGCCTATTATTAACTCTTAAGGAGTTATTTTCATTTCATACATAAGCGCTGTATTCCAAATTTCACGTCCGTGTGTGACATATCACGTTGTAACGACCTGTGACACAGTAACCAAAGATGCAATATGCTCAAATTTGGTATCAAATGATGAGCAATACTCTAGAGAAGACCTCCATGAAATAACAAGCTTGTATCACTATGCATTGTGGTGTAATTGTGCAAGATGTGTGACTGGGTATTCATGACCCCTAGTGCTAAAACACACTATTTAGTGCATTAGGCATGTTAGGTGTGGTTTTCTTGAAACTCATCCTGTGGACTTCCAGTAGCTAGTTCGCGAGGTTGTCCACCTAGGTTGTGATCCTAGAAGGTCCTAGAAGTCATTTCTGGTGGCCAACCTTTTACAACAGGCAAAAGCTGAAATCCTAAAAAAATGGTGGTTTGCCCCCTGGGTATTAGTTTAAACTTTAAAGGGAAATCCCGAGCAAGGAGGCCCCAAGGAGGTGTCCATATATTGTCCGTTGAATTGACGTTTTTGGGAGACAAGTACGTGGCTTCACAAACCTGGCGTCTTTAAATTGAAAATTCCTCCCATTCTCTAGTTTGTAAAGCATTTGATGTCATTAGTACCTGTTGTACTATACGCACTTGGATAATATTAGTATTTGTATATTAATTCGACGTGTACTTGATTTTGTATTTTGGAAAATGAACTGATATGATCCGAAGTAGCTAATTATATCCATGTAAAAAAAAAAACAGAAAAGTAACTCCCCCCCTCCCTAATCAAAATAGCGTAACTTTTTAACAAATAGGGTTTTAGCAACATAACTTGGCAAGAATGTTTCTAAACTTATTGGCTAACCTCTCCGTGAAAATGAACTTGATCATGAGTGAGCACACATTAACGGCAAAAATGTCACTTTTCAAAAGTCACAATAGTCCAAAAGTGACAATTTTGCCTTTGATGTGTGGTCACTCATCCATGACTCGACGGACCAATTTCATTTTCACACAGAAGTCACACAGAAATCCTGCCGAGATATTTTGCTCAAGTTTATTTTCACGGAGACGTTAGCCAATAAGCTTAGAAACATTCCTGCCAAGTTATGTTGCTCAAACCCTATTTGTTAAGAAGTTACGCTATTTTGATTAGGGGGGAGTTACTTTTTTTGTTGTGTTTTAGTTAATTTTAGACAAGTGAGTTTGATCTATACAAAATGTTTGTATTGGTATTTCGAATACAACATCCTATGTGAGAACTGCTTTAGAGTTGTAAGTATTAAGTTGTGTGGAGTTTGAAAATGTTATTTATAAAGGCCCTTCAAGATAATACCAATATGAACGCAAATTTGAAGATGTTTGAATTTTTTAGCCGACGGAATTTCGGTGTTTCTTTTATTTAACCAAACTATATACATGCATAAATACAATGCATGATTATGTACCTTATCAAGTAAACATCTGATATGCCACTCATTTTTTTATCAAGACGAAAACATTATACTGATCTCATTATCTTCTTTCTTCCCTATTTTAAATAATCCTTTTCAAGTATGAATGGCATGCATGTCTATTATCCTCGCTGTCGTTATACACCTATGTGATGCACTTGTGTTTTTCAACCATATTCCTGTCTGTGACATTTGTGTTTTTGCAGGTGAGGTTGTTCATCTTACAATACTGACAGATGGTCAAGCTAATTTGGAAACAAAAACTGCCCGTTATCAGTGCTACAGAAGTGAACCGGACCGAGATGCCACACTGGAGTTCGGCCGGACAGCCAACATCCCCATTAGACACTGCACCAGCACCGCCAGCTGATCTACCGCACATTAGTCCTGCGTATTCGTTCGTGAGAGTCGTTACTTTTTCTGAGCGCAGTTGGAACACAGACGGATTTGGGCCGTTCTACTGTCAGGGGACCAAAGCGGGCCGTGATGTGACGAGGGTTTCAACTTTTTTCACGAGAAGTGATGGTACTATTTGTAGACGGGTCAATTTATGAATATTACACCCCAAACTATAACAGTTCTCTGCACAATAAATTTGAAGAGCTTATTTCCAAAAGGCGCTAAATCCACTGTTTTGAACTTTGGAGAAAAGCAGGTTTCTTTGTCCCACTGTTCCCACATGCGTATGGGAATATGAAAATGGAACGTTCCATATTTGAATTTTGGTTGCGTAATTGGCCCAAATAATTGGATTTCTAGAAATCTACGTAGTTTATATCATGAACAGATATCGTTAATTCGAGTAACATGGAAAGTGGATTTAGTGCCTTTTGGAAGTATGCTGTTCATATAGACTTCCGGTAAAGAAAGTCACATCATACATTTATCTTAAAGGTATAGTAAAGTTCTGGTTTACAGGCCACCTAAAAAGTTTGTTCAGGATAATATAGTTCCTCCCTAAAAATATGTATTGCTTATACATTCTATAGTAGAATGGTTACTTTGCGGCCACTTGTCTAATCCCATGTATAGGGTGGATAAAATATTATGCTGTGATCACAGTGCTATAATTTAATCAATATCCTACGTTATCCATTAACTTTATATTTTTCCCAAAAAAGTTGAGTGTTTTTCAAACTTCAATTAAATACCAATATCCATGTAAGTTCTGCGTTAATGATATTTCTTATGTTCATAGAAAGGTAATAATGTTCACCCGGTAAAATATGTTGAATATTTATGTCGGATGCTATCCGCGATTGTTCGCGTGAAGTATTCGAATTAAAATACACTTGACTACGATCGGGAAGCGTTCTGAAACACTTGAATTACCGTTTCTTGCATTCATAAAGTAGAGGGAAAGAAATCAAGTTTATATGAGAAATAGAACTAAAGTGCTTTTATAAATATACCTATTAAAATATAAAAACATAGTGCAAGATATTAGATAAAAATTTATGTTATAATATAATTGTAATAATATGACCTAATGTTGTATCATAATAGTCGCATATTAATGTAGGGGAAGTGACCCTGTTTCATTTTGCTTAATAATTTATAAACTACAGCTAAGTTTGAGCCAAGTGATGGAGTCTTTACTAGAACAGTGAATGTTGGTGATACTGGTGTATCCATCACCATGACACAAGTAACACAACCAGATTCGCAAAGCAATGTCATTAGCTGGAGAAGGGATGGAGGCCCAATGGTGAATCTTGGGCAATTATCCTATCAAGTTTCAGACCCAGTTCAGGCTACAGACGAGGGAATATATGAGATCCACTACAGCACTGAAAGATCATCTGCACGTGATAGGCTCATAGTTAGAGGTAAGATCAAAGATCAGCTTCCCACGAATATATTAAACAAAGTCTGAATAAACCTGCTGCTTAAAATTTAAATTATAATGAACTTGTTATATTGTGTAGTCTTTATCTGAAGGTTTGACTGCATTGTTAACGTTTCATCTATTAACTTTAGCTATTTGATTCATGGTGTGATATATATTTATAAAAATATGCACTGCGATCCTAACTATTAAATAATTATGTTTTGTTATGTGACCACCCAGCTCAAAACCTGCAACAAGTCGGATATAAGGATTTTCTGCAATTTGTCGAAATATGAGAGTGTGCACATTCTCAACCGTTAATGATTTATTTTTCTAATGAGATTCTTGGTTTATACGCTGTTAAAACTTGGAGACTTAAAATTAAGTAGTAGGTGTGATTGACCAGTTTATATAAGTCGCTTTTTGAGGACAGACTTATGTTCTGCTGAGAATTTAGACCACATTACGTGCCCACTGCTTTTCATTTGGTAATGTTTTCATGAGGCATGATAATCAATGAATGCTTTGATGCATCCTTTGACTAATTCAGTAAATATGTAACACACTCCCCACACATTAATGGTCCTCACCTTTCAACCCACTTCTCTTGTATTCTGTGCACATAGACTTGTTCATTTATATTAATTGACTTGATAACAATTTTAGGATTATCACATTATAACAAGTTGTATAACAATTTGAAGGGTATATTCTACCCATTCAAATTAAATTGAATAGTATAGGCGGTTACGTATACTTCAATGTTATTAGTAGTAGTATTTTTTAAAAGAATCACTCAAATAAACCTGAATGCATTTTTAACATGATTTCTATTATGCTTTTTGTTCATTTAAATTTTGTACTGTATTATTGGACGGCCATTAATGATGTGAAATTAGATTTTTTTCTATCTGTTTGAAAGACACATTTTATTGAAATAAAATGGAAGCGTCAAATGTAAAATTGTAAATGATTGCGTAAAATTCGTTAAGTGTCACGTCTAGTACTTGAAAAACTGAGACTATCGTGAAGGCTAGCTGACGTAATATTACGTGATAGATCGTTGCAAGTATAAACTAGGGTAGGTGGCCAGTGGTATAATGGATGAACGTGTTATTTACTCATAGTTTCATGGTGCTTTATTTGCTATTTGTTTTTATTTCCAAACGTTAGAATGTGCAGCCAATATGTGGGGACCCCCTGACTGTGTCGGGGTGTGTGTTAAGTGCTACAATGGAGGAGTGTGTGATGACCAGTCTGGACTCTGCATCTGCCCGAACAACTTCAAAGGACCAAATTGCCTTGACAGTGAGTATTTGGGTGGTACTAGTATGTCTAGAAATGGTTCAATCAGGAAAGATGTACTAAAATATGACACATATTAAGTGAGTCTAATTTTTTCTTCGAGGAATCATTATAGGAACATTCATTAGAAGCGTACAATTTGTGCCTAGGAACATTCTGATAGTATTATTATGTTGTTATTTTACTTGGAATAACATGGCTAGGTCTTTGGTAGTAGTTATGTTTCCTTTTAAAAATCTATTTTGTTTCAGAACAAATAGCCCAATCAATTTGCTTTAAATAATGTATGTGCCTTATAATTCAATTCACACATTTCAAAATGTTATTTTTTTAATTTTGAAACTGTATAAACAATCTATTGATTGCTGTTTTATGCGTTTGTGTTGATTTATGGTTTATAAATCGTGCAAGAATATGTTAAAATTGTGTTCATATATATTTACGTTCATTCAAGTTACCGCTAGAGGCCACTGTTCAAACACCAGAAAGATTCAAAATGTTATCCTAGCAAATGTAAAGGATATATTTCTTTCATAAAAATACAAATCAATATCGAGATTATCAGATGGTGATACTGGGAATATTTCTTATTTGATGTGAACGAAAACGGTGAGCAATAAATAAATAAACTGTTATGACCCAAGATGGTCGGTTTCAAACGGTACCCTTTTAAAGGGGACCACCGGGCAAATAACAACACATAATCATATATGTGTTGGTACCAATGTGTGATATCAAATAGATGCCCAACTCTTTGCAAAGGGTTGTGTAATTCATACACAGGTTGTGTAATTCACACACATGCAGTTAATTACCACCACTTACGAAACCATTATGGTATCATGGTTCCGTACACGCAAAACGTTTGAGAGTGCGCCAATTTTATTTACGCGTACGTTTGGAGACAATATATTCACTGACGATGCGTTCGTGCTAGTCAAAATGTAGTCTTTGTATGCAGACCCATGAACACTTGCTGTGTTACGGTGATGTTTTTTCCAATTAATTATAATTTTTTGGAAACATATTTTTCTGAACTTTATGGTGGAATGGACTACTAAAAACGTTACCTTTTATCTATACGAATATTATTTTTGAGTGGTTGCGCCCTTTAAAAACAGCAGTATTAATTACAGTGCAATTTTGATTTGGTACATTTTCATGATAAAACAAATACAAAAGCGAAAATAAATGTTCATAATTATATGCCTAATCTGGTAGAATACAACATTTCGTTCGAGATCGTGTTTTCAACCTACGTACATGTATTTTCAGTTTGCAGGAACAACGGTGGAAATCGGTTTGGTCTGAACTGTGAATTCCAATGCAGTTACAGCGACGATGCAACTGATAAGTGTAGTAGTTTCTTTTTCTGCCTTCCTGACCCATACGGCTGTTCTTGCGATGCAGGATTTAAGGGCTTGGCTTGCACTCAAGGTAGGGAACTCCTTTAGTCATGTTATAAGACATTGTATAATTACTCATTTTGTTTCAATTTCAATTTCAATTATCTGAATATTATGAAATTTCAAATCAATTTACCAGATTTTGTGTCGTTTATTTCAGTGATATATTTTTGGTGTATCATTTCTGTTTGACAATGTCATGATAATGACTCTCTTTTTTGTTCTTTCTTTTTGTATTAATTTTTATTTTGTATTTAATTTAATTTTTTTTTTTTAAGCTTCCTCTTTTCAACAATTTACAAAAGAGGTTTTTAAATAGTCGTTGATTATCTCTCTATCTAATCACTATTTCAACAAAGCATTACATGCACAATATTTTATTTAGAATGGTTGAAACCGATGAGGGTTTAGAGAGCGCCCTTTTGAGTTGTAACGGCTCTTTTTGAATGATTACATGATTTCTACTAGGTCATTAGTAATTTTGTATTCCTTTCGAGCATGGTGGAGTTATAACTATCAGTTTTTAATGTAATGGCTTAGGTTTTGGTCACTAAAATTCAGTTTTACCAAAACTGTACTCTCTTTACCAGAACTCAACGTTCCCTTTAAAGGGGTAGTACAGTTTTGGTAAGGCTGAACTTTAGTAACCAAAACCTGCACAGTAACATTATAAACTAATATTTATATCCCCACCTGCTCGAAAGGTATACAAAACTTCAAACGACTAAGTAAAAAGCCTGTTATCATTAAAAAAGCGCCATTAAAACACGATATCTAATAAGGCATTGGTTTCAACCATTTTTCATACAAAATTATGCATGTGATGTTTTGTTGAAATAATGATTAAATAGAGAGATCACCAACAACTATTTAAAAACCGCTTTTGAAAATTTTTGAAAAAGTGTAAGCATTTTTAAATTTTTTTTTAAAAAAATCATCGAATTTATTTGGGGCCCAAATAAATACGATCGGATATATTTATCAGTGTTTATTGATATTTCAGCCATTTCTAAACCGATAAAGTTTATTCTGCCATTAAAAGTGCATGTTCTTTAAATTTCGACTCTCAGTTTTTCATGACCTTACGAACAAAATTGTGTTGTGCAGCACCCTCTCTACCAAAACTGAACTACCCCTTTAAGGTAGAAATTTCTCAATTTCTGAAGAGATGTATAGTAAAATACGTATGCATCTGTTCAGTTAATTGACATTAATAATGGAGCTTGTATTGATTTGTTTGAAGTTACCCATTCGTTTCATGTTGATTTCATGGTTAATTTTTTTATATTGTAGCTTATAACTATATTAATGGTTGTATGGTTAATCTGCACAGATGGAATATTTGAGTTATATATGCAGTCAAACATGAAATTTGAAACATGAGTTTATATGTATATCAAAAGATTAACATTAAGTTGAAATTACACTTTATTTTTGTTTTAAATGAAAACTTTTCTACTAAAACTTTCGTTGCTGGATGTGCTCAGACTCAAAATCTATGAAGTTGTATTTATAGCACAATACTATAATATTAAGTTGAACTTACACTTGATTTTGTTTTATTGATAGCCTGTTCTGATGGAATGTTTGGGTCTGGATGTACTCAGTCTTGCCACTGTGCGTCAGGAGCTGTTTGTAACAGATATTCGGGGGCATGTCCGGGAGACTGCGAGACAGGGAGGTCAGGAGACAACTGCCAAAGTAAGTTTCACATGACTCAATATTATGGCTTTTAATTATCAAACCTGTCTATAAAGGGCCACAAATGATATTACACAGTGATATGTATAGGCTTTTGAAATATATATTAGTCATTTTCCATATTACATATAGTAGTGTATTATCATTATGTTTAACAATATGATTTGTTCTCTCTTTTAGTCCCTGATACCTGTGATGTTGGTTACTATGGAAGTGAATGCATTAACAAGTGTCATTGTCTGGACAATGTTGCATGTGACAAGACTACCGGGGAATGTCCTCAGCAGCGGTGTGCTCTGGGGTCGAAGCTGTACGATGGACAGGTCTTCTGCGAAAGTAGGATTTAATATATAATACTTCTAGAAGATCCACAATCTTACTAAGAGCTCTTCTATTAATTATACCGTGACTGCCGTGTTGTATTCGTATTACTAATATAAGCATGGAAAAGGGTTTCGGTTTTTCGAATTTCCCTTTCGTTGCATAGATACTTACGATTGGAGTATTTTGATCATCCACTGGAAAGTTATAACTGTGTACAACGTCAGTTAGCAAATATCACTTTGCTTTTTCGCTCATAAAGTGGCCATACAATAACAATTTAACGTGAAATGTTCGCACATTACTCAGTGGACATATCAGACCACAACCAGATAACAATACACATTTTATCCACCATTCACCACTTGCTGCACATTTTAACAAAGTTACTAGATCCATTTAAAGACATCTAATACCGCTATTTGATAGTAACAAAGCATAAAGCATATGGGCGATAATTATATTAAAATATTAAATTGGTATTCAAGCGTATTGTTTATGTGCATGTACTCGTGGGTAAAAATGGGTAATCTATTTTAGCCAATTTATAAAACAAGCTTACTTTTTTTAAAGAAATAATCATAAAATCATGAAAACAACATTGCAGCAGTGTATAAACCAGAGCACCAGTCGCTACCGTGGAAAATTAAGAAAGTGTTAACTCTATCACGAGTATAAAACTAATTATCACTGTGTTTTTTCACACAGTAATTTTAACATTGTCGCGTAATTGTACAACTGTCTTGCATTTTCATATCAGAATGTCGTGGAGGTTTCTACGGACTTGATTGCGCTGAGCAGTGCAACTGTATGGACCAAGCATGTAACAAAGTGACCGGAATTTGTAATGGACAGTGCCTTGTTCAATGGCTTGAGCCAGATTGCCAGTATGGTAAGATGCTGCAAACGTACACAAGTGTGCTTTATTTTTATTTTTTTAATTCCTATCAACACTTGCGAGATGAAAACAATTTGACAAAACCCGTATATATGATGAGAAAATAGTAAATATTTTTCAGACCCGCTTTATCAGCAAACCTCTGTACACCATGCCATGCGTTTTTAGAGAATACGTCTTGAATTCTTGTAGTGTTTGCTAAAGTGGTAACCCCAGGGGGCGGTCGACCCCCCCCCCCCCCCCCCCCTTATAATTCCGAAAATGAGGAAGACAAAATCAAGTGATATAATGCCAAAGAGGGGAAAAAACACATTTATCAATAATTAATCTTCAAAATAGCTGTATTTTAGTTTGAAAAGGACCGCAAATCTCGTTTTTGCATACAGTTTATAGCTAGTTTAATTTCGGTTGCGGGAACTCACCTTTCCAAATGTGTGGGCAATGTAATTTCTCAAACGCACACAAATAAAACGAAGTTGCAATTAAACCCTCATCTATAGATCACCGACACAGAAAATGAAATCGTTCGTTCGTTCGTGTCTCCTTAATTGGATCAAGATAAAAGATACAGTTCCTAAATAAAGTTTTTCCATTTCTCGATGGCTGCGATGGCCGTCATCCGTGCAAGCCGTCCCGCCGCACTGTAGGATGTGGTCCGCCGTCTGTTTCCCTCCGCATTCGCATTTAGTGTCTCATTAAAGCCGGCAATGAAACCAATCAAACTGTTGCTTTCATATACTTGAAGAGATTAGGAGGAATAATTTTTGAAAGTTAGTGCATAATCGGGCCCTAAACAAGGAAACTATGGCTCTTTTAAGATGCCCATTTATTCATATGGGGACCTAAAATTGGCAACGCACTTTGATAAGTTTGTGGACTACTCCCCATATGTTTTGTACACAAATTTTCGCATTTTTACAGTTTTCTTCATAGTCACACTTTTCCATTCCCCAAACTCACGATATGTTGTGTATAAATGTATTTTACAAAACATATGTTGAACTCAAACGAAGGGTAAACATATATTTTGAGAAAATTTAACAAAATTGAAATTTTGTGTACAAAACGTACGGGGAGTCCACAACTTTGCCAGAGTGCATTGCCAATTTGAGTCACTCATAGAAATAAATGGATATTTTCAAAGAGCCATAGTTTTCTTATTTATTGACCAATTGTGTTAAAATTTCCAGGGACTATTCATCATGTTTAGTGTCTTATAGTACATACAACAATTTGTCCAGATTTCATTGTCCTTTAAGGGGCAAAGACCCATCTTGCCATGTTGACCTTACACCGTCCCATTCTCGCCCGCATTCGGTTCAGGCATTGCCACTCTGGCCACTTCAGGTTTAGTCCTTTGATGAGTAGGGGCTTGGCTGATGGTGAAGGATTCTGCTCAGGTGGTGGGTCAGAATCGAGGAAGCTGTGTCGGGATACAAGGCGTCTGTGGGGAGGTTGGTAGCCGTATAACACGTGTCTGCCATATGTCGTCTGCTTCATCCGCTCTTTTAGGCAGGTGTTAGCGCGTCTTTGGTGTGGAGATCCGATGCCAGCGAGGTGATATAACTCCTCAATTTTGGATGGTTTCAGGCAGCCTGTTATCTTTTGATATGTGTTGTTGAGTGTGCTGTCAAGCTTCTTCACATGGGTTGATCTGCTCCATACTGGGCAAGCATATTCTGCGGATGACATGCAGAGGGCAACAGCTGCAGTTTAAACAGTTTTGGGGTTTTTGCCTACCGACATAATGAAATAATCTAAATTAATCCATCTTTCAATTCTGTCCATATGCGCTGAACGCAAATCAAATTTGAAATATATTCCAATATATTCCACTAAATAACAGCTCCGTCTATCGACTTCGAAATTATGTTCTGAATGATGTATCATAAACAAAATAATTTCAAAGTCAATAGGCGGAGCTGTTATTTAATGGTCATGTTTATTCTGGTTGAGAAAAGGGATGTCGTTTGTCTAATTTATGTGTCATTTGGTTGAAAATCAAGAATAAGAAATTTCCAAAATCATTAATCCCCGGAGGCTATATACGTCCCCTGTACCCTCTACTGGGGCCTTTTCAAAGTCGGACCCCGCATCCAGACTCGCCCAAAAAGTAATCGCTCGTAAAAACTGTGCAACACTTTCCCCCTAAACATGTTATAGGAACACACAGCTTGAGAGTTCTTAATTGCTGTACTTAGTTTCTTGAACGTCAACAGGCGGGGGACGGGGGGGATATGTCCCCCCACATGTTATTATTATCATTATTTTAAAGTGGAGGAGATTGTCCCCCTCACTCTTTCATTTTTCAGTGTACATTCTGTATGTTTGGTTCCATAGCTTACACTTCATATTATGTGAAATTTCTGTCTCGGGGGTGTACCAAATCGCACTATTTCACGCCCAAATGCGGCAAAATCTCCATACTGTGGGAGGGGGACACCACACCCTCCCCCGCTCGGTCACTTTGCTCCCTCGCAATGTCGTCCCCCCCACTTTTGAGAGGTTGTTGACGCCTTTCTTAGTTTCATGGGGGCTCAATGCCATAGACTTATGATCAATGGCTCTATAGTACAGGATCACCTGGACCCATCCCATGCAAGGCTCCTCATAAACGATCCACTATTTCATACCTTTTAAACCCCATCTTGAATGTACTAAATTGCAAAAATCCAAAAGCTCCCAGTGGCTCCGCCCCCAGACCAACCTGGAAAGAACAATAGGCTATTGGGACTCTGTTTCCCACATGTGCACAATTTTGGGCAGAGGTCGTAAATAATGCTTCCATTCATTCAAATTGATAGTTGTATCCGGCCATTATAAAAAGTGCTAATTTTAACAAGCTTTAAAGGGATTTAGTAACATTGTCCAAATCCTCAAAATCCAATTGGAATTCTAGCGGTTCTCTCATACATTGTTGTGTTCGTATGAACAGAAAAGGCATGGTGCAGGTTTCGGTTTTCAAATTTCCCTTTCGTTAAAAAGATATTTACGATTGAAGTTTTCAGATGTTAAACAATCTACTGGATACTCGAAACCCGGGGGGGGGGGGGGGGGGGGTCTGTCCTCATAGAAAGGGGGTATCATGCGTGACCAAGGACCTGCCAAAAGCACCCTAAACGAGTATTTGCGTGGTGCAAAAAATACACCCTAAGCAAGTAATCAATTTTGTGTAAACACCTAAGCAATTATTTTTGATACCCTAAGCAAGTAATCAATTTTGTGTAAACCCCTAAGCAAGCATTTTTGATACCCTAAGCAAGTAATCAATTTTGTGTAAACCCCTAAGCAAGTTATAACTATTTTTGATACCCTAAGCAAGTAAGCTGAGTTTTGAGACCCTAAACGAGTAATTCATCAGCCTAAAATAGATACCCTATTTCCTGAATTTGAGACCCTAAACGATATACTCGAGTATCTCACCTGATCGTGAAAAACCACCCTAATTACTCGTTTTCTTGGTCACGCATGATACCCCCCTTTCAATGAGGACAGACCCCCCCCCCCCCCCCCCCCCCGGGACTCGAAACCGTGTACAAAGTCAGTGCAATGAGTAATTGAACATCACTTTGCATTTTTGCTCAGTACTCGGCCATATAACGTCCATTTAACTTGAAATTTTCACACAATACCCAGTGGACATATCAGGTAACATCAATATACATTGAATCAACCATTCATCACTTTTTGCACATGTCAACAAAGTTACTAGATCCTTTTAAGGGCTGATGTGCCCCTTAGGCCACTGTTATAATGGCATTTGACCAACTATACTCATTACATCTTTTTCTCCCTTTAAACATACGCTACTAATAGGTTCACTATTTGATACAATGTTATCACACATTATAGGAGTTGCAAATGTCTGAAATCTAAAAGCTTCCAGAGACTCCACCCCCTGGACCCCAATTATTGTCCCCCAAATGTGGGTGTCACTTAGCTCAACAAGTCAGGTCTTCGAGCCATCAATACACTTTCAATGAGCACATAATTAAACTTGTTTTGTAATAAGATAGATAGACTTTGTGTTCTTATATATCTTGCAAGTTCTAAGTGGCTAAAATCAAAAAGCTTATTTTGGGCTCCCCGCCCCCTAGACCCCCTGTTTGGGTTTCATTTGGTTGAAGACTATTTTCTGCCGCACCCCTCCCCCCCCCCCCCTCGTCTATAAGTTATGAGCATGCCTATGTGGGGCTTTTAGCTCTCTCACTGGTGACTCTGGAAAATGTTCAAATGTCGCACCCCCCCCCCCCCCCCCCCCCCCATTGCAAAAACGGACCGACGCCTCTGGACTACAGATTTATTATATGTTATGTATTTTAAACAGTCTGCACTGTGCTGTAATGGCTTTGCGGCGGACTCAACAAAATTGGGTTACGTAACTGTTATTGTTGGCGTTTGTTGCTATGCCAGTGCCATATGATACCGACCATACTTTACCAGATGAGGTGCAGACAACGCGTTCTAAAATTGGTTATGCTTCACTGATTTCTGCATAAGTATCAGTCATATCGAATCCGGATAACTACAGACCAATTTCGTTATTGCCATGCATTACAAAAGTTCTCGAACGAGTTATACAATTACAATTGTTACATCACCTTCAGACATATAATATTCTTGTACCTGTGCAGTCTGGATTTCGAGCAAAGCATTCTACTGTAACTGCTTTGGTTAAAGTAACCGATGAATGGTTAATGGCAATGGACAAAGGTGTGTATACGGGAACAATTTTTGTAGATTTGCGTAAAGCTTTTGATATGGTTGATCACGCATTGCTCCTTAAGAAATTATCGAGTATTGGTGTAACAGGCACAGCCTTAAATTGGTTCGAGAGTTACTTATCTGAGAGAAGAATAGTAACTGTAGTAAATAATGCTACCTCTAATGAAAGAAGTTTATCTCATGGTGTGCCACAGGGCTCAATTTTAGGTCCTTTATTGTTTACCATATTCATTAATGATTTACCTGACATATTCAAGCGATCTTCAGTTCACCTATATGCTGACGATACTGTTATATATTTCTCCCATGGAGATGCTAAAGAGGTTCAGTCTGTTCTTAATAGTGAAATGCTAATGTTAGATGATTGGATGCGTACAAATAATTTGTTTATAAATTACACTAAAACTGTTTGTATGCTTTTTGGAACAAGATATATGTTATCAAAGTGTAATGAAATTGATATAAAAATTAGAGATAAATGCATTGAACAAGTTAAAAGCACAAAATATCTCGGAATTCACATCGATAGAGAGTTGAAGTGGGATATGCATATTGAAAATATGTGTCAGAAAATTGGTAGACTTGTAAGCTTTCTTGGTAGATTACGTTATACTATAAATGAATCTAACCTGAATATCATTTATAAATCTGTTATACTTCCTCATTTTGATTATGGAGACTTGGTTTGGCAATCTGCTTCAAAATCTTCTCTTTTGTTATTGCAAAAATTACAAAATAGAGCGGGTCGAATCATAATGAGAATTAATCCGTATTCTCATATATCTACACAACATGTTCATGATACTCTGGTATGGGATTTTCTCGACAAACGTTATAAGAAACACTTGTACATAATGATGTATAAAGTGTTACAACATTTAACTCCTAATTATATGCTCGATAATATTTCATTGAGAAGTACCAATTATGAATTACGTTCGAGTCAAGATATGAATTTGCCTAAGCCTAGGTCAAACTGTTGTAAAAGAACGTTCTTCTACAGAGGAATTTCAGTGTATAACCAATTACCAATTGCAATTCGTAATGCTACGAGCTTGAGATCATTTCAAACATTTTTAGATGAATATATTCCATAAAATTGTAAATATTTGCAGTTCCCTGTTTTACTCTTTTCTCTCTCTTTCCTTAACTCTTATGGAATTGTTCAAATGGCGTTGGAATTATTTATCTCAATTGGAAGTGTTTATATAATATTTGTCACCAATTTTAATTTAGTGTACATAATATGGAATAATTTATGAAATTATAATTTCTCTATGTTGCAATCATTGTATATAGACGTTTAATTGTATATACTATATCTAATTGTGGGACCCCAAGGAAGAACAGCGGTTTTGTTTTTTTAATTCTGCTGAATTGGGTCATCCCCCGTTGCACTTCATTGCTGTATTTATTGTTGTGATTTCGGAAATAAACAAACAAACAAACAATTTAATGTTTTCCAAAATGTCTAATTTTTAGTGCTGCCTGTACTTGATGGGCCACCAAGTGTGTCCAGCGTGACATCCTCTTCAGCCACCCTCCAGTGGTCAGGATGGACGGCGGATGACGTGGGGGATCCCCCTATCATAGGATACACAGCATATGTCACTAGGTTAGGGGCTGGGAACTGGACAGAGGTAGCGACAGTTGGAGCAAGTATGACGTCTGCATCCATAACTGGTCTGGACTACGACACTGCCTACCAGTTCAGTGTGGCGGCCTCAAGGGAAACACCAAATGGCATAGGACCGAGATCCCCGGCAACGAATGCTACAACACTGTGTGGAAGTAAGAACATTTCTATAATTATGACATGCATGATTATACAATGAATTGTATACTGTGAGGCGATAATGTGCATCGTGTGGGTCTGCAGGAATCTGGAAAATCGTGTTACACAAACAAATCAAACTGGGAAAACAGTCAAATCTGTGTTACTGGCAAACAAATTGCAAAAATGTCCTACCCTGCAATTAAACAAGATTATGGTCGTTAGAGGTCACCTGCATACACTGTTAATTGTATTGTTTCCCCTTAGATGGTCACTATACACAGGTTTGACTGTAATTAATTGTGAGCAATGTCAACTGCTGCCAATTGAGTTGAATTTTGTTTAAAGAAAATACTTCATATAAATGTTGAGTCCTTACTGTGATAAAAAACATTCCTTAATGTAGTTAAGTATCCCCATGAAAAAAGATGGTAATTATGTGCGTTGTTCTCTCTGCTACAGCGCCCAGTGCTTCTCCATTTGGTGTCGCGGTTGAAGCAGTGAAACTAAGGCAGCTACGGGTCTCCTGGCAGGTAGGTCACTACTCTTCATTGTTTAACCCCTTGTCTACATGTATTACATCTGATGGGCTGCGTTAAAAGTATGTCTCCAAGGGAACAGGTTATTCCCTTGCCTACCATGCACTCAAAAAACAGAAGTGCTGTTTTTAGCACTTGGAGGGCTACATTCAGCACCTTTTCGGTGCTCGCATAGGGACAGCACAGCCTGTGCTGGTTCGACTAGTACAAGTGCTAGTTAAGCACCACTTGAGGTGTTACCGAATTTGCACGTTTGGTGCTAAGAAATCCACATTGTGTGTGATGAATAAAACCCATAGTGCTAAAAAATAATACGGGGGGAGGGGTGGCTTCCGTTAACTCGGAACTGAATTTAGCTCATATGCATTTCGTGGTAAAAGAAGCAGGATAAAGATGTCCGATAGTAGGATTTGAACCGGGGATCCCACGCGTCCAAGTCAGACGCGATACCGACTGAGCTAACTCGCATCACGGGAAGCCGAATGCACTGTAAGGATAGTATCATACAGTCTATATTGTTGCGAATTTAGCACGTTGTGGTGCTGTTCTCACAGCACCAGTTTTCAGCACCGATCTTTTAGCACCTCGCCGACTTTTATTCACTACTTACACTTGTGGTGCTAAATTTGCTCCTCCAGGTGCACGATCGCGAGCAGCACTCGTTTTTTAGCACCTTCATTTTTAGAGTGTGCCTACGGGAACCTGATATGCTAGTATGGGGAGTTTAACATATCCAAGGGGACAGGTTAGTTAATCCATTGATATGGGAACCTGTTGACCCATGTTCAACATGTGTGAATATAGTCAGACACTTTTTGTTATATTATTGAAATGTTATTAAAGGAACCAACGCCCCAACATTATCCTTTGATATATACAAATTATTATTTCAGTAATATGTTTCACCGGCTACTGTAGAAATATGTGTCTTTAAAATATTTGGATTCAAACTTTTTAATCATAACTACTGCAAACAAACATTCATGGGTCTACAGAACAGACTAGTTATTCATATGAATCCGCAACGAGTTATGTTTTCGGGTTGTCCGTACGTACGTCCGTCCGTCCATCAATAAGTACGTCCGTACTTACGTACGTCCCGTTCTCGTTATCGCGATATATACTCCGCAAAAAAAGAAACTGGACACTTGTATAAGTTGAAATATTTCATACTAATGTACGATACAGTGTACATGATCATATATCAAATTAAAGGGAATTTAGTCCTCTACATGCAGGGTATAACTTAAAGGTGTAATCGTTCATGCATGAAATGCCATGGTCAATTAACAATAGCAAGGTCTGTTTTCAAAAATAGCAACACAATGAGGGACCACACCATTCGACTGAAATGATAGTAAGCGTTTCACTTAAAACAAGATGAGCGGGGCAACTAAATTATGACATTATTCAACTTTATTGTTATGAACAAACGCTGGAAATACAAATTTGTCAATAAAACAGGGCCAGGTTATGAGAGCATTATCATACTGGTCTGTATTAGAGGCATGAAGCTTGTCTATTTCATGTGTCCCCTGCAATTTTAACCATATTTACCTAGAGAAATGGCATGTTAAAGACTGCCCAACTGTTTGACCAAGGGTGACTTCAGGTTTTGAAGATCTTTGGACTACGGTAGAATTCTTGAGAAGAATTTATACCATTTTCATGCTGAAATAAGGGCACAAACTGTGATTTTGACTAATAAAGCTTTGCCATGGAATTCCCCATTTTGTTACTTTTTGATTAAAATACCACCTATAACGTTCACAATTTGTCTTCATTTATACTCTTTATTGAGATGAAGATAGAAAAGGTCACATATGTAATGAAAAAATATGCCATCTCATGAATATAGCGTTTTAGATTATGCTTATCAACATTTATATGGTTGAGTGGATGTTCCATTTTTGCTATTTTTGAAAACAGACCTTGGTGTGGTTAATTGACCGTGACAAGTCATGCATGAATGATTTCATCTGGAATTTATGCGAATATTGAAGAGGGTAATTTTATCTTTAATTTGATATACAATATCATATATTTTATCATTAATGAATACGAAATATTTGGTCTCATACAAGTGTCCAGTTTCTTTTTTTGCGGAGTATATATATCTCAAGAACCGGTTGACGGATTTCCACCTAACTTACTGCCTGCTTGTATTATTGAAGAGCCATTGGCGGTGGTTCCCTTTAATAAAATGTTAAAAACTAATTATTCTGAGTATATCATAATTATAAATTATTTTGTATGTAGTAATTTGAACACGGAATGCGTTTCACCGTGTACAAATCAAGCAATTGGAAATAGTTATTCCATGTTGTTTTTTATCACCCTGTTTATCATTCATTTCAGTGTAGTTTGAAGTAAAACCAAACTGTAGATGATATGCTAATCATTGTCTGACGAAAGTTTTGCAAGAGTGAATCTGATCATTTGAAATACATTAAATATAACTTAATTGTATATGTTGGTTGTTTGGTTCGTTTGTAGGGTCTGCCAGAGTCGGCATTTTTGTGTAGGAGAGGCAACTATTTCTACAGGATCCACTATACATCCACAGATGGAAGTTCTAAATCGGTGATCGTAACTGATATAACAAGCACATCGTTGCTGTTGACAGGCTTACAAACATATCTGGAGTACACTGTATACGTAACAGCGGGGAACAAAGATGCGGAAAGTGCTATAAATAAACCAGTGCTTATCAGGACAACTGAAGAAAGTAAGAAAGATGTTCACACCTTAACTCGAAGAATTGTGTTAAGGTTGGTCATACTGTTTAAATTTAAGTATACTTTATTTAATTTATGTCTGATGTCATAATTCGTAGTAATACTTGAAACATATCTAATGTGCAATTAAGGAATGAATCAAACAAATTGAAAGACCATTGTAATAACATACAGAATAGACCGTAAAAATGGCATGATGAACATATTAGTATTACCTAAGATACCATCGTTAATTGTATGAAGCCATGTTTCTATCAAACTATTGTAGTTGCCCCACCCCCTGGCAGTATAGCGATCCTGTACATCACACTCAATTCCTTGACTGTATCATGGTCAGCGGCGCTGCCTGAGAACCTTAACGGTAACATCCAGAAGTATGAGATTCAGTATCAACCTGATTCTGATGTTGCTGATGCTCAGGCTGCTCTGGAGGAGGTGCTAGGTTCAAGCCTCGAGGTAGAGTACACCATCGAAGACCTGGCGCCAGAGACGAATTACATTATTATGGTGAGCTATGCAAAGCTATGCAAATCTCTGAATGTTTTTTTTTCGCGTCCCATCCAAACCTTGCCTAAGCTTGTCAAATATTGCCAAACTTATACAATTGACCAACAAAATGCGTTTATAAAGCACATAATTATCTAGGATTATCATTAAAAAGTGTGATGATTTAATTTTGAAGTTTGTCTAGTTATATGAGTTATATGTCCACGTATAAAGTAAGTTCCAACATTAATGTCACTAACCACAATAACAGTAAATCAATGACAATTATACAAATTTGATAGTGTTCATATTCTGAACTTACGGTTAACATTTGAATTGAACATTTAAATAATTGAACCGATGGATAAATGTGAATTATTTTACCATAATGTTAGATACTTACTGAAAGTGAGGTTCAATAGAGTATTAGTTAATTTATGTTGTATTGTTATATCCAGGTGAGGACTGTGAATGGTGAAGGAGCAAGTAACTGGTCAGCCCCGGCCATAGCCAGGACATTCATGTCAGGTGAGACATTCATTTTCTTAAATGAGAAACAAACGCTGGCATTTTTGCTCAATGTTACGGATACTTGAAACTTCATGTTACTTCTAGACTATATTTCCTCTTGGCCACATCACTAGTAATGTAAATGATTTGAGACCACTTACATCTGTTTTGACTGGACACTGGAGGATGCCATGTTTTCCCAGGGAAGTAGTATTTCCTGGTTTTTCAGCAAAACCGCATGAAACGTCATCTGAGCATGCACTAACAAAAGCGTTTTATACGCAACCACCGACGTATACAACTCAACATAATTATACAGGGTGGCCCCAAAAAAACTGAACGGGCCACTTCCCAAAATATAGTAACAAAATTATTGTCTATCAGATAAGGTGTCTTTTCCAATGAAAAACGATATTAAAGAAGAACATTAATTTTGGTCGTGTAGTTTTTGTTTCAAGGGCGCTCTAAGTGACACCATGTCAGGTTCCCATTTTTGTCAATTTTTACCAAGTCAGTGCCTGATAAATCGCACTTCCTGCTCGTCATACAATCGAACAACCATGCCCATTCTCTCGGCACACAGCTGAATGCACACTAACAATGGCGCACGTATCAATGCTATGACGGGCAGTAAGTGCGATTTATCAGGCACTGACTTGGTAAAAATTGACAAAAATGGGAACCTGACATGGTGTCACTCACAGCGCCCTAAAACAAAAACTACACAATTGGACCGACAAAATGGAATTGGACAACATATTTTATTCTGGAATTACTAGGACTGTTTATGCACAATTTGAATGTGCACTATTACAATGTATTGTTGCAGATGTGTGGCATAATATTTTGTTTAATCAACAATGTTTCGCTATATTGCTTCGCTATAATGGTTTCCGAAACTAATAAGATGTTTAACCCTAACCCAAAACCTAAAGCTTATTATCGCCAGGTCAAATATATATTCACCATCTCAACTCTACCTACAGATTGCACGCAGTGCAGCTCGTCCAGTACTACTATCATGACTGTTGTCATAGCTGTCATGGCGGTTGTAATCGTCGTTGTCTCTGCATTGGGTGTTTGGATGTGGGTGAGAGTCAAAAGGTATGTTCTTTTGTTCATCTACAAAAAGTGGCAAAGCAAGTGGTGCAAGGCCGATGGTGAGAAAGCCCCCATCCCGGTTGGAAACCTTGCCCCTGCACTCACTGCCTGCGCCCGCCACCCCCCCCCCCCCCCCTCCCCTCCCCGGGGGGCCGCTATTCATAGAGCAGTTTGATAATAGTGTTTCGATTAATATCGAACCTGATCATTTTTTTAAGCATTTCGGGGTCTTGTTAAAATCCTAAAGTAGCGTAGATTGGTTGTACTGATTGTGGACACACCTTATGTATTCATATATTTTAACGAAAATTTCCCCTAAATGGTTTTTAATTATTGTTGACAAATTATTTGGGGCACTTGCCCTCGCCTGACCGTAGCTACGCCACTACAATATCCCCTACATACATTGATGTAAAACCAAGCTGAACTCTAATCATATAGCTTAATATGTCTTTGTACACATTCTGTATGTACGTCCCCACAGCCCGATATAGACAGTATGTAAAACAAGTTATGCTTACTGAGGGTACGAGTGACTAGATTGTTAATATTATATGAATCAATAACGAGAAAGCATCTGCTTGCATATACAGACTATCTGCAGCTCTAGCAGGCCAGAGAGAAACGGTCGAGGTCGATCACGTGTACGAGTCGCCGGTCATGGCACCAACGTCAACAGGGCGCGGTGGGAATGCAGAGAACCCCGACAAGCAGTACACCAAGTTACAACCCAATCCTCCTGATTATATCAACATCAGCTCTAACAAAGCCGAGAGCCATGACACTAGTTATGAAATACCGTTTCAGGATCCACCAAGTTTGCCTCGTACACAGAAGACCAAAGATACAGCGATATAATGATTGTGTGTTTGTTTGGGGGTTTTTTTTTTAGGGGGGCGGAGGGCGGTTAGTACTTCTTACTGTTGCGCATAAATAATGATATTAATTAAGTCAACTCTAGCCGCAAAATCTGGTCCAGAATATCGCTGCAGTTGCTGATCAAGAAGCTTACCTTCAAATAATGCCTGGAGCTCCTACTGCGTTCCTATGCATAATATGCCACCATTTCTTAACGATATGGTTTGAATTGACTTTGACATTTCCAATTGGTCCATAGTAAAACCTAACTAGCTCGATACCGGTTATTTACGGTTCCCAAGCGCCGCAATGCAGTGTTGTTCACTCTACAGTCCGAGAGAAATAGGGAGTGAACTTTAACCCTAAAAAGACTGGGGGGCTGATTTAGCCCCCCCCCCCCCCCCCCCCCCCTCCTCTCTTTCCGTGATTTCACCGGGTCAACGATCCGGGTGTTATGTAATGCCCGGCGCAGACAGAGCCGACTCCACCCGATCCGACTGGTTTTCAGCCTGATTAACTCAGTATGCGCTGCCTCAGGACTCCGGGGTTTTTTTCCAGCCAAGTGCCAGTCGGAGGTCATTCGAGGCCGATTCAACATGTTGGATCGGCTCCGACTGAGCCAAACTGACTCTAGCCATAACTGAAAACCAGTGGGATCGGGTCGAGTCGGCTCTGTCTGCGCCGGGCTTAACATTTTGCGATCGCGTGTCACTGAAAATTCAAATTTGTTTATATAACATACAGAGTTTTTAGATGCACCTTTTATGATGCAGTTTTATACCCATATTTCACATGTACTGTTAGTATTCCCATTTGGCATGGTGAATAAAACTTATTGCATTCTCATTTGCTTAAAACAATATAATATATAAAGAATAATACAAAGAAAAACTAAGAAAAACAAAGAAAAAGATAATAACAAAGAAAAAACATAGAAAACGATAAAACTAAATCAATTTTCATAATTATCCTGTTGCTATCTTACATAATTTGTCGACACTTATGAATAGATTGAAAGTGGCATTACTTCCTAGTTCCATTGACAACATAAAAAACAATAACATACATATAAGGAATTTAAATGTTGCTTGTAAGTATCGGTTTCCATGGTGCTATATATAATACGTGTGGATTGCGGTTGCACCATGTGAAATGGGTGGATTGGTGAGTCCTGAAAAGGACTATGGTAGTCCTATAAAGGACTATTGGTAGTCCTAGAAAGGACTGTTGGCGTAGTCCTGAAAAGGACTGTTGGTATTCTTTCTAGGAGAGTCCTAAAAAGAACTGTTGGTAGTCCTAGAAAGGACCGTTGGTAGTCCTAGAAAGGACCGTTGGTAGTCCTAGAAAAGACTGTTGGGATAGTCCTGAAAAGGACTGTTGGTATATAAGGAATTTATAGAGAAATATGATGTAAAGTGCATGTATATAACATAATGACATCATAATTATTCATAAGTTGGATAATTATCAGATCAATTACCTTTTTTTATCAGAGATTGTGTAAATATAATCTTAGCATGTTATATTGTACCATGAACAGTGTTGTTTCATTAGAATCACCATATATAAAGAAAAATGCAAAAAATACAAACAAACAAAAATTGCATAATTAATAAGCTCTAATTAGCATATTCTAATTCTAAACAAAATGTTAACTATGCAATATTGTAGATCTTATGGACATCTATCACCATGCCAAATTTGGAGTCGATCGGAGTTTCGGTTGCCGAGATCTTAGGGGGGCCTCTTTTAGCCCCCCCCCCCCCCCCCCCTCTTTTTTTGTAAAGGTTCAAAATAGCCCAGTCTTTTTAGGGTTAAGACTGCTCAATCTTTCAAAAGGGGGAATCGGGAGCGACTAAGAAATCGATCGCGCACCAGCTCTTTTTAGATGCAACATTTACTCTTGAAATAGGGAATTCCACTCGTACTGGTTTCACTCGTAACGACCAATTATATTTCGCTCCGTTGTGCGATCGAAATGGTATCAATTCCGACTGAAAGGCTGAACTGATTGCTTTTAACATGGCTGAATCTGTTTAACAGCCATTATGACTTCTACACAAAATGCAAATATCCGCGATTGAGATATGGCCTGTACAAATATTCATAAAATGAATTCGCAGTTGACGTTTTGTGCAAATGTACAATGTGTACGAAATCCTACTTATGTATGTTTTGATATTAACCCTTTCACGACTATATCATTGTTGTTCCCAGGTCGAAAAAACAGTTGAAAATTAGTTGCCAACTGGTACCAGTTGATACCAGTTGTTGGCCAACTGGATCAACTGGAATCAATTGGAATCTACTGGAACAACCAGTAAGAATCCAGTAAGAACCCAGTTAGGCTGACGAGTAAGAAACCCAGTTGAAACCATTAACAAACCAGTAGTGGGATTAACCAGTTAAAGTAGTTGGTTTCAACTGGTATTTTGAATTGGTTTCAACTGGTATTTCTATTGGTTTTTAACTGGTCTGCTGCATCTGTCCATTTATGTTTACTGGGAACCGGGAATTTTAACTGCTACCGTTTGATGCCAGTTAAAACCAGTAAAAACCAGTTGAATTTCCAACTGGTTTCAACTGTTTTTTCGACCTGGGTTGTAACATGCATTCCCCAGACCTGTATTTCGTTTAACCAGTCCTGACATCGTTACACAATTTCCCCTATTGACGTGAAAGGAATCCAGTAACATAGTCCGAATTCACAAATCTTACTTACAGCTCTTGAATTGTACATGGTTTTATTCGGTTTGCCAAATAGAAACATGGAACAGGTTTCAGTTTGTATAAGTTATGACTGTGTATAACGTCGGTGCAATGAGTATATAAACGAATATCGTTTTGCATTTTCGTTCATTACTTGGCCATATAATATTCATTTAAAGTGAAATGTTCACACATTACTAAGTAGACATATCAGATCAAAACATTAGTCAGTTTTGTGTTAATGAAATAAACTAAACTGTACTGTAACATGTGTACTATTATATATATATATAATATACGACAAATAAATGTCAAATTTCACACGGGGGACCAAGATTCTTGTTTCGCTCTGTAGCCTAAAAAATCAAATCCTGGGCTATTGGTTATGACGATAAAGTATTCTAGATCTACATAATACATGTGATATACACACACTCTTTCGATTCAATGATAAATCGGTGAAAATTAAGAACCACATTCAGCCCATCCCCATAATTGCTATCCTTACGTCCTTAACCATGTTCAATGTAAGGCCTTTTGACCGAACTTGGCGTGTCTGTGTCCCATCATGTATTTTACAAGAATGCATAGTCAAATTTATATATCTATTGTTTTTCTTAATTTTTGTATAATTAATGATGCAAATATGCAAATTTAAGGAATTCTCATTTTTTCCAGTTTTCCCCACATTTATGGAGAAAATGCAATCAAATTTGGCATGTGTGTAGCTTGTTAAATAACTAAAAGATAGCTTAGTCAAATTAATGACATGTATTGAAATTCCATATTTATAATTATAATTAATGATGCAAATATGCTAATTTTTCTTCAAATTCTGAATTCTTATGTATTTCTTTGTTTTTAATTTTTTATGAATTTCTTTTTATTAAATATTCTGACAACACTTCTTGTAAAACCCATACATTGTATATACACTCAAGATCATTGGAAACCGCCAATTTTTTGTGACGTTGGTCACGAATATGTGCTATATCTCTGCAACCGTACCACCGATTTTCGAAAATAGGGTCTTAAAATGTGCGCGAGATGTGAAGAAAAAAAGAGTCTTGAAATTTCAGCGCAAGATTTGTTTGCGTATACAAATTATCGCGAAAAATGTCGGCTAATTTAGCCCCCTCCCCCCCCCCCACCCCCCCCCCCCCCCCCCCCCCCCATGCAGACCTAAAAGAACACATACATTTATTAGTATGGTGATGAGATTTCAAATTATGGAACTTGTCTAGAAACCTATTTCCCTAAACTTGTTGATGGAATGTACTGCTAAAACCTCATTACTTTTCATGTATTACAATATTATTGTGGGTTGTTGGTCTCCTTTAGAGGGATCTAGTAACGTTGTTGGCGTGTACAGAACGTGATGGTTAGTATAATGTGTAGTTTTGTGATCTGATATGTCCTCTGAGTATTGTGTGAACATATCATGTTAAATTAATGTTATATGGCCGGGTATAATGAGCGAAAATGCAGTTATATTTACGAACTGATTGCACATACTTTGAATACAGTGATAACTTGCCAGTGGATGTTTAAACATCTGAACACATCAATAGTACATAAAGGGGAAATCGAAAAAAAACTTTAAAACTTGTTCGGATCCATCCTTATATAAGTCATACATTATATTGTCACTAGATCCCTTTAATATGGCATAATCTAATGCACTTTCAATTATGTTGTAATTTTACCCAAGATGATGATTAATTTTGCATGAAACTTTTTAAAGAGGTTATGCATTGTGTTTGTTTAGGCAGTTTATAATAACGATATATCTATACTGTTAATTAGGCGAAGTTTGTATGAGAATATAAATGTTACCAATTGTTAAATGTGACGTTTGTTTTTATTTTGTATTGTGTAAAGTTATTTGATTAATTTGGGAATAACTTAGATATGTTAGTCCATGAATACTATAATAATGGCATGCTTATTTGTTTTAGTTATCAGAATTATTCCTATTCAACAGTGACATCCGATATATAATTATCTTTATCTTTATCTTTTCTTATCTTATCCTATATTAAATGATCGTATCGTATCTCATTTTATAATAAGATGATAATAATAATGTAATAATGTAAAGCGCTTAGAGATGATTATCAATCATATTAGGCGCTATATAAATCGCAAACATTATTATTATTAGTATAGTATATATAAATATTATGTTAAGAAAATATATACCTGTATTAATTTGTTTAAACACGTTTTATGTATAATTCATTTAATCACATACGTAGAGCAGATTTCTTAATAAAGGTGCATGTATACTGGTCTTTATCTGTAGCTAGAAATGTATCGTATGAA
>JBAMJV010005434.1:0-93173 GCA_037951105.1 Echinarachnius parma
TGGGAGGGGTAGGGGCATATATCTCTCCCATAACCCCCAAGTTCTGCAAGGTATGCTACTTTATTTCCAATGTTAACCTGTTTCTTCCTAGATTTTACAATCCACATAGAGTTAACATAGTACCTACCAGGTTCCCCGTAGGCAATGGCTTCACGTGTCTCATTTCAGATTTACTGCCGCTCCATTGACGGACGATACATGATGTATAATATTTTCTGATTTGAATGCGGACAAGGGGATAATATTTACGAGAAACCGCAGATGTCAGTAAATCCCAAGCCCCCTTTTCAGCCAGGATTTAGGAGCGGCAACACTTGACCTGTGATACCATTGTGTGAAGAGAAGATCAAGCATGGTATAATAAATCTGACAAACCCCCAAGATCTTGCGAAACCAATACAAGACCCAAGTATGATATGAAATCCCATCGAAAACGATATGTATGCACTCTGTATGATACCACCATAAATGTTGAAGTAAAAAACTGGGGTAAACTGTCTAAACGCACTTTTTTCTCCCACTTTTTCACTTCTAAATGATATGTTTACCCTGAGATTGAACTTTATAAACTTCCTTCTTTTCCCCCTTTAAAAAAAATTAATTCTGTTAGTTTTTATATTTTATTTTTAAATGCCCCCTTTTTTTAATAATAGGAAGCAGGCGACCTTCCCTTTTCGAGTTGTGACCTTTAAAATCTTTAAAATCTTGGAAATGATTATGTGAAATCAAGTGCTAATGGGCGAATACATTTTAAAGGGATCTAAAAGTCGACACAACTTACTTGGGGCTCTAGCGGTTCTCACATACCTCATTGTATTTGTATCACCAATAGAAGCATGGAGCAGCTTTTGGTTTTCCAAATTTCTCTTCCGTTATAAAGATATGTATGATTGATGTGTCCAGATTCATAATTATCTAGTGGATAATTATAACTGCGTGCAAAGTCAGTGCAATGAGTTAGCGAATATTACTTTGCATTTTTGCTCATTATTTGGTTATATATGACATTAATTTACCATGGAATTTTCACGCATCACTCAGCTGTGGACATATCGGATCAGAGAAATACACATTTTATCAACCATTTTACAGTTTTTGCAACAAAGTTATGAAATCCCTTTAATTGTGGGAGGGAGGAGAACAGCTGGCATCTTCATCAGGAGCTAAAAAAACAGTCTTTCAAGTTCAACATCTCATTGCGCAAATAGTATATGTGTCTTGATTATTCTATGATATCTGCTAGGATATTGACACTAAAAAGCTGTTGTTTTCAAAGTGTAGTTTAAGTTGAATTCAGCATTGGTGTCTTGCTTGTGTAGTGGCATCATCATTTTTTAAATAATTGTTTATTTGGAAAAAATGGTTTAGGAGGCGAGGCATGTTTCATAATGAAATATATCTGTAAGAACATGAATTCCACACAGCCTTTGAAAAGGTAACTAAGTGAGATGTACCAAAAACCTCTCAATGGTCATCATACACTCCCACTTGAGTATTTGAGGGGAAGGGTGCTTGGGGGGAGGGGGGGGGGGGGGGGGCTGCAGCCCCTATTTTTTTTTATTCATATTTTCAGAATTTGATGCACCAAAAATACACTCAGCGAGGGAGTTTTAAAGGTTTAATAAATCCGCTTTTTGCTGTTCACCTCTTCCAAGATTGACATTTCAAATCTGGAAAATCAACTTGTAGTTCAACTAAAAAAGAGGCCATGACAGCCCCCCCCCCCCCCCAAATGTGTTGGGCTCATACACCCATCTATACCCTCCCAGTTATACCTTGCTGAGTGGTGTAATTGGGTTTTATTGCTCGTTGCAGTAGGGGGGCTTCCAGACCGCTTTCATCACCTTCGCATGATGCTAATATGACAAATCTTATTTGCCCCGCTAAATTTAGAAGAGGTCACGAGTACAACAAAATTATCCAATAGAATGTCTCCGGGGTGTCCGTGCTATCACGTCATTTCTCAGTACAAGAATAGCTTCATTACGTGCTTTTAAAAAATGTTCATACCAACCGAATGTTAACCCTCTGGACTGCATGGTCGACTTTAGTCACAAAACTCATAGAATTTGATCTGTTGATGTATATATTCACAGTTTGCATGAAAAGGCTAGATTATGTGATGCTGTGACTGACAAATTTTGTTTGCCCGCTGAATTTAGGAATTTAGAAGAGGTCGCAAGTACAACAGAATTATCCAATAGAATGTCACCGGGGTGTCCTCGCTATCACGTCATTTCTCGGTACAAGAATAGCTTCATTATGTGTTTTTCATTTCCCTACCGAGCATATTTTAAGCAGGGCCAGTAAAGTGCCCTAGATGGCTAGATGAAAGGTTGCAGTGGGAGAAAGTTGGATGAAAAGAAGATTTCTCCCGCTAAAGTCAAAAGAGCAGATGGAATGAGGCTTTCCATTTGTGTCACTCCGATGAAAGGGTTTGAAGAAATTCACGGTAGAAACAGCGATGATAGAATCGGCTTTTGTGATGTTGTAACTGACAAATCGCATTATTGGAGAGGTCGCGAGTACATTGTGAAGAAGGTAAATTCTCCAACGAAATAACCGCAGGTGTTCTCGGTATCATGTCCATTCTCGGTACATGAATAGCTTCATTATGTGCTTTTTATTTTCATTCCATGCAAGCATGTCCAGAAAAAGTGCCCTATATGGCTAGATGAAAGGTTGCATTGGGAGAAAGTTGGATGAAAAGAGAATTTCTCCTGCTAAAGTCAAAAGAGCCGATGAAATGAGGCGTTCCGTTTGTGTCACTCCGATGAAACATTCTGTTTAAATGGGTTCGAAGAAATTCACGGTAGAAACAGCGATGATAGAATCGGCTTATGTGAAGTTGTAACTGACAAATTTCATTATAGGAGAGGTCGGGAGTACATTTTTACAGAATGTAAGTTCTCCAATGAAATAATCGCAGGTTGTTCTTGGTATATATCAAGTCCATTCTCTTCTAGGTACATGAATAGCTTCATTATGTGTTTTTCATTTCCCTACCGAGCATATTTAAAGCAGTGTCCAGAAAAGTGCCTAGATGAAAGGTTGCATCGGGAGAAAGTTGGATGAAAAGAGAATTTCTCCTGCTAAAGTCAAAAGAGCCGATGAAATGAGGCGTTCCATTTGTGTCACTCCGATGAAACCTTCTGTTGAAATGGTTCGAAGAAATTCACGGTAGAAACAGCGATGATCGAATCGGCTTATGTGAAGTTGTAACTGACAAATTGCATTATAGGAGAGGATCTCGGGTACATTGTGAAGAAGGTAAATTCTTCAACAAACTAACCGCAGGTGTTCTTGGTATCACGTCCATTCTCTTCTCGGTACATGAATAGCTTCATTATGTGTTTTTCATTTCCCTACCGAGCATATTTTAAGCAGTGTCCAGAAAAGTGCCCTAGATGGCCCTAGATGAAAGGTTACATTGGGAGAGAGTCTGATAAAAAGAGAATTTCTCATGCTCACGTCAAAAGAGCCGATGAAATGAGGCGTTCCATTGGTGTCACTCCAATGAAACCTTCTGTTTAAATGGGTTCGAAGAAATTCACGGTAGAAACAGCGATGATAGAATCGGCTTATGTGAAGTTGTAACTGACAAATCACATTATAGGGAGAGGTCGCGAGTACATTGTGCCGAATATAAATTCCTCAATAAAACAACCCTAGGTGTCCTAGATGTCACGTCAGTTCTCGTCTGTTCTCGGTATAAGGAATAGCTTCATCAAGAATACACTCGTCAGGCGTGCACGTGAGGACTGTTAGGTACATTCTTGGTTTTATTGTAGTGCATGCATGTGCAAGTCAGATTTCAGCTGCCAGACATGTATATATATGTAATTGTAATCAAAAACATTTTAATTCAATTCATTAAAACACTCTCCTTGGATGCGTCTGAAGCAAAGTCAGTGGGTGACCCTGGTATCACGGGAGGCCTTGGTATAAGAATAGCTTCGTTAGACCACACTCGTCAGGTGTGCATGTAAGTGTAAGAGTAGTTAAAGGGATCTAGTAACTTTGTTGACATCTGCACTGAAAAACTGACGAACAGGGGGACTTCCAACTCTGAACACTTCAATCATAAATATCTTGATAACAAAATGGAAATTCAGATATTTGAAACCTGTTCTATGCGTCTATTGGTATAAGTTAACAATAGCAACAAGGTATCTTAGAACCGCGAGAGTTCTACGAAAGTTTTGTAGATTGTGACAATGTTACTAGATCCCTTAATTCAAGGTTTTATTGTAGTGGAGGTGCAAGTCAGATTTCCGCTGCCAGACATTAATAGATTTAATAAAAAACATTTTAATTCAATTCATTAAAAACACTCTCCTTGAATGTGTCTGAAGAATCGAACAGCTTCAAATAGCAAGTGAGAACAAGAAGGACGTTAAGTCAATTTTTGGCTAAGTTAGTTCTGGATAGTGTCCTTCTCACTCCCTCTCAACCGACTACAAGGACATGAATGCTACTCCTGGTTATGCTACTTCAAGCCTCCACACTAACTTTTTTCTCTACTCGATTTTTCAGGCCTGTAAAATCATAAATGTTGAAGGTTTACTTGCCCCAATATAAAATGTACTTGCCCTCTTACTTCTTGATGAGAATTAGATGTAAGAAATTTCATTGTTCTCTCAGTCATAGTTGAACAATTATTTAGTTCCCCGATCGGGTAAGCAAGCCAAACAATTTATGACATTTCACTTGCCCGACACCAATTTTTACTTGCCCCGGGTAAGCGGGTATGTGTCGAGCCCTGGCTACTTGGTCTTCACCCATTTCATAGTACTCCTATTTCATCTTTACTAGTATAGATTTTATTGACCTCCTGTTTTATCCAAGACCCCGTTTACAGTGAGAAAAAGGCAGGGCCGGGCCAGGCCCGGGCCAGGCAGCGGCCGAGTTGGCCCCGCAATTTTGTGCGTTTACAGTGTGAGGCCAGGCCGCGGCCTACATTGTAACCTTCCAATATTTTGTCGTAGTGGCGCTCTGCATGTAAAACAAATGATTTATTTTGGGGGGCGCGCCGGGGGTCACAGTGTAGATCCGGTCGCGCGCTGCGCGCGGGATATTTCCAATGAATCTTTTCCCCAATTCCCTATGTTTATGCATGTTAAATGCACGGCGAACTTTCGAATATCACAGCTGCCCGTACCTAATATAATAATTGATTAATCTTTGTTCTACCCTACAACACGAGAATATGGACGAGGAAGATTGACTTCGTCGACTTCGAGTGCAAAATCGTGACAATGACAGGAGGATGAGGAGATGGCGATTTGAGGAGAATCGTCGCAGGAAGAATGGCCTACTTGGCTTGACACACCGAAGAAAATACCATGAAAGCGTGGGTTCGATTGTTATGGTACGGCGTCACTATCCTATGACGTAATGATCCTTTCACTTCCGGGGTAACAGTTGGCCCCGCAATTGGCCGCGCAATTGGCCCCGGTGCGTTTACAGTGAGAAAAGGCCGGGCCAGGCCGAGGCCGAGACTACCTCCAGAGCTGGTCCAAATGCGCGGCCAGTTTGGCTTCGCAATTGGCCGCGCAATTGGCCCCGGTGCGTTTACAGTGCGGGGCCAGGCCGCGGCCTGGCCGCGGCCTGGCCTGGCCTTTTGCTCACTGTAAACGGGGTCTCAAGATACTAGCAAAATCAAATTTCAGAGCCATTAGATCAGGATTAGGTGATAGGTGTTTAGGGTTAGGTTAGGTCGAGTTGAAGATTGTAGGTCAGTTTGGAGGTGGTGAAAATAACATGTCAGCTGACATTGAGTTAAAATGCTAAATGAAACATGCATCAAATGGGTATAGACCAATGTAACATTTACAATGTGCACCAGGGGGAAGTTAAACTTTTCCCAGGTATTCTTTTGATCAGAGCGTCCAATAGAAGCCCAGCAGGTGTCATTGATATTACGTCAGATCTCTATAGGGGTAAATATAGATTGATTCAAACACACTCTATGGTCTGCAGCCATGGCACTCAAATTAAATTTCAACAATTCTTTGTTTCATTCTTTTGGCCACGCATAGCATCAGATTTTTTTTGTTCTGTGGATCGATGCCTGCTCTGAGCAATCATGTTGTGCATAATGTGAATTAAAGGGATCTAATTACTCTGTCTGAATTAACCCAAACTCACCAGTTTGCAGCTCTAGTGGTTCTTTCATTCTTGGTCGTTATCCTCATAACTTGAAGTATGAAACCAGCTTTGTTTTATCACATTTTCTCTTTTTATTTAGGTATATATTCATGATTGAATTGGAGAAAAAAATCCCTGGGATCATTACAACTGTGTACAAACTTATGGCAGTGGGAATAGCAAAAATCACTTTGCATTTTCGCTTATTACTCAGCCATATGAGTGACTTTCGTAGAATTAAACACACATCAATCACGATCAGGGGACATATCAGATCACAGATTCACAGTACAATGTACACATTTTATCAACCCTTTGTCAGTTGTATGTCAACATAGTAGATATATCCCTTTAAAGGACAATGAATGAAACCCAAGCAAAATGTTGCTTTCATAGACTTGAAGAGATTAGGAGGAATAATCGTTGAAAGTTAGAGCATAATCAGGCAAGAAACAAGAAAACTATCCATGGATCTTTGAAGATGTCCATTTATTCCTATGGGGAACTCAAATTGGCAACACACTCTGATAAGTGTGTGGACTACTCCCCATATGTTTTGTACACAAATGTTCCCATTTTTACAGTTTTCTTTATAGTCACACTTTTCCATTCCCCCAACTCATGATTTTTTTAAAGCATTTTTGAACTCAAACGAAAACATCAACTTTGAGAACATTGAAACAACAATTTGTCTGGATTTCATTGTCCTCTAAGAAAATTATCAGAAACTCTTCTGCCATTTTGTTGTTATTTTTTACTTATTTAGCTACATGTATGTGCAGTGAGCGCACGTCAAATAGAAAATGTGCTTGATTTTTGCATCCTGTCGCTGTTACAGCATCTAAAGTCGAATACAGGATTAATGACTTCTAAGGGGATTACGTCTGTGTCATGCAGTTATTGACTGAGGTAATCTAGTTTATCTGTCTAAATTTAGGAAGAATGAATCACTTATAATAATGACAGTTAAATGAGTGAATCAGTTACGATCACACTTTCCCGCTAGGGGAGATTTACCTAGAATTATTGTCTAGCTCTTGTGGCTTCCCGGCTGAGCAAATAATTCTACCTAAGTGTTAGGCACAAATGAGCAATGCAAACTCACTTTGATTATTCAAGGCTCCGCAATGAAACTTTTTTTAGCTTGTGGCCTGGCCTTGCAAGTGAAATAACATTTTATCAAATTTTACTGGCTAGACATACATTTTTACTCAACAGTTTATCTAGATAAATTAACTGACATACTATTTTGGATTTGGCAAATTTTGGAGTTAAATATTTTGATTATAATTAAAAGTTGTCCATCATATGAAATGCCAATATAGGTGAACTGTCATGCTAAGATTAAACCACTTGTTCATGCTAAGTACTGTTGTTCCTTTATTAAATTGCAAAGGCATGTTTGTCAAATATGCTACTAATCCATTTCAAGATAAAAGTGCCAGAAAATTTGAGCGCCAACAAAGTATACAGCATTCATGTTTGCCTGACTTCCGTCTGACTAGATGTTATTGTAATATCGTGTTTCAAGTTTCAAATAATTGAGAAAATATCAATCAACGAACCGTTTTTGTGGTTGCTACTTGCTAGTCTAGGCTTCCTCCGTCTGACCTAATTGTTATTGCAGCAAAATTTTCTTTTCTTTTCTTTTCGTTGTTGTTCTAATTTCATTTTTGTTGTTGTTGAGAAATTAACATTCGATAGAATGTTAACCCTTCAAAAGTATGCAATGTTGCTATACCATGTGTTCTCTGTAGTGTTTTCAGAAACCAACCTGAATGGGTTTAAATTATGTACAGTTGCTTTTCTAGGCTTTTGTCTAACCCGATGTTAAATTTTACAAACTTTTTGTTAATTCACTGTTCAATTTTCATTTTTATTTTGAGAAATTGAACATTCACAGAATGTTAACCCATCAAGATTATTTTATGTCACTATAACATGCAGCATACTCAATAATATTTTCAGAACCATGTTAAAGTATGTAAATACTTGTCTCGGTTTTTGACTGTCTGACCCAATGTTTATGCACGCTTTTGTTCTTTTTGGTATTGTTATTATATCCAAGTTTCAATTTTGGAGAAATTGACAATGAACAGAATTTTAACCCTTCCACACTATTTGAGAGGCCTAACACACGTTATCCACAAACCATTGCTTTCAAGAGTATTTTCAGAACCAGTCCAAAATGAGTTAATTATGTACATACAGTTGTTTGGCTAGGCTTTTGTCTGACCCCATGTTATTGCAGACTTTTGTTCTTTTTAGTGAACTTCTTGTTTCATTTTTTGTGTGTGGAAAATACCAATCAGCAGACTTGTAATAATGTGCGGTCGCTAGATCCCCTTTCACAGAAATGAGCATTGTTATTTCCTTTCATTTACTTGGCAGTAACAGTGGTGTACTCTGGACTTACATATTTAAGGGGGTCACCTTTCCCTTTTAATTTTCTCTTTTTTGTTGGGGGGGGGGGGGGTGGGGGAGTTGGGGGTATGATATATGTATTTTTGTGTATGTTCAATGTTTAAACATTTTTGTTTTGTCAGGATAATTTGCTTATAGTGGCATATTATGGGCATATTTATTTCAAGGGCATGCAAATTATTGTTGGTGTGTGTGTGTGTGTGGGGGGGGGGGGGGGTGTTCATGCCCTATGTATTTCTTGTTCTTTGTTTTAAATGTTCTTAATCTGTAAGAAGCTGGTGTGTACCTTTCATTTGCTTCTAATGATGCAGCATGGGCCCGACTTATATGAAGATCGCTCATAAGCCATGCTCTATGTATTCATTAATCTTCACCATGTGTTTTATAAAAAAAAAAAATTAATAAAACAATTTGTTGGGTTATGGGGTGAGGGTGCTTGCTCCCCATGTTCCCCCATACCTCTACCCCTATACTAGTAGTATTTGCTTGCTATTCTGCCATTTAGCCCCTGCGGTCTGTCTGGTCTCCAGCCACAACAATGTACAGTTGCTAGGTGTGGGAATTAATGGTGTTTGTTTGTGGTCGCAATTTCATATGATTATGTAGCTGGTCTCTATTTTCTTTAGGTGGGGCATTTTATTTCATATTATGGTATTCAATTCCTTTCTTCCAGTAATTTTGTTTAACCCATCAGAGACGATTTTGTTTTTCTGGAGCTATAGATTCCTTTCTGACGGTTCTCGCTCGATCACGCTTTAAAGACAAATAAAAGTCACAAATAAAGTTACACCAAAGCCAACAACTAACAATGTATTGTTATACTAGTAAGTATGCCATATTCAGAAGTATGCTTGAACGGGTAAATTTATGACGGTGATACAGCAGCATCTTGATTCTTAAATTGAGCTGTAAATCTTTTATCTGTAGATATATTTGATTTAAATGTCCTGAAGTGCACTCAGCGCCCACTCACTTGCACTTGATGATGAATTATGACCACCCACTCAATCTTGAAAGCAAACACATGACATAGGTACACCAGGGCTCCACACTTACTTTTTTTTGTCAGTTGCCATTTGTTGTCATTTTGTCAATGTCGGGTTGAAAATCTGCTTGCCCGATCGGGCCACCGAAATATGACCTTTATACATTTTTGCTGGCCCAAAGTGCAATTTCACTGGCCCCGGGCCAGCGGGCCAGTGCGAGTGTCGCACCCTGGGTACACACTTTCAAACAACTATTACACAGACACCAAATTACACACACTGTCACTCACAGAGGCAACATTTAAAGGGAACCAACACCCTAAAATAATTTTCTTATAAATGAGAGGTTATAGTTTTAGTAGTCTATTCCACTGACAAGTTCAGAAAAATAGGTTTCCAGATAAACTCCTTAGTTTGAAAACTCATCACCATACTAAATTAAGTGTTCATGGTTCTGCAGAAGAAGACTGGGCTAATGTCTAGGACGTACGCGTATTCCATGGTTCTATTGTCTCCAAACGTACGCGTGTATAGAAATGGCGCCCTCGCAAACCTTTGGCGCTTACGGATCCATAGGCCCTGTTGGTTCCGTGAGTTTGGGTGATGAATTGCATTGTTTATGAATAACACAACCCTTTGCAAAGTGTTGGACATCTATCAAACAAAGATGTCAAAACATATAAGCCTGTGTTAAACTTAAAGGGACATTCCCTCTTTACCAAAAATTTCAAAATGCTTCAAATTTGGTACAGATCTGTATAATACTTGTATTATGCTGCGTATGAAATATCATAGCCGTAGGTGCCATCATTCATAGCGATCACTGCTGTTTTGCAGATCTCTCTCGTTGGTGGCGCTATCTATTATGGGTGGTGGGCATCACATTCATACCACATATAATATCAACAGCGAACGTAGAGGGAGCTAGACAGATTATTGTGAGGTTCAGTTATTAAACCGTCGTCCAACATTTTATTAATCTATAGGTAATAACAAAAATCATAAATTTCATAACTCCACCAAAATACATTGTCAAGTCCTAATCTTTTCAGAATAAATTTTAAAAATCATGATCTAGTATAATATTTGAGGTTAATATGGCAACTTATATTTTAAAATTATTTTTGGCTTGCAAAAGAGGGAATGCCCCTTTAATTGTTGCAGAACTTTGTTCTTTGCGTGGTGTTCCCCTTTAACAGAAGATATGTATTATTTGCCCCAACACCCACTCTGTAAAACACACACAGACACACGCATCAACTCATATGTAGCATATACCCGCCATTTCGGACTCACCTACGCACACTTCAAAGATAAAAGTTACAAACAAAGTCACACCCAAGTCAACAATTAACAAGTATTGTCATTTTTATATTCAATATTTATTTTGTTCAAACAGTAAAAATGTAAGTCAACATTGTATTGTGGAAAAGGACTAGGATAAAAACCATATTCTATTTTGAACAGGAATTTTATTGCTCCCCTATAAATAAAATACATGTTTTCGGTGAAGATTTAGTTTGAATTGGCATGGCTAATTGTTAAAAAGAGAAAAATATATAATAGAATCATGGAGATATAATAGAACCAGTAAGCTCTAGATACATTGTAAGGAAGTTGATATCTGAAATGACTTCCTGCATTTTCATACATCAATGTATATCTAATTTTACAGAATACTTATAAAGGTAAATAATTTTTCTTATAATTATCAGCACTATAAAACCTCTGTGTTTTTGTAACTTCATATTGCATTGTATTGTTGTATACCATTGCATTACTTTACTTTGTAAGTATGTATTGTATTTTAGTTGGTATTTTCCTCGTCGTCGACACTGCTACATCAACTTCAGTTTAAGCCTATATATGTAATGATTGTAGTCACAAATGAGAGCCGTCGTTTATGAATGAATGACAAATTTTTCAATCGATACCTGTCTTTTGACGTGTCCGCACCGCTCATAAGTATTGTATTCTATGACATTGTAATGTATTGTGTTACATTAGGATTCTATTGCATTGAACTTTACCTGATATTTTGCTCTTCAAATCTACACAACAGTGAGTTCACCTTCAGCTTAACTCTTTGAATGCCAAGCTCACATTTTTGTGAGTTACAATACACACAAATGCCATAGAGCATTAAAATCCCTGGCACTCAAAGTGTTCATGTGATGGTAGCCTCAAATGAGAGCTGTCGCTTTTGAATGAATGAATTTACACATTTTTCAATGAATACCTGTCTTTTGATGTGTCTGCACTGGCGCACCGCACATAAGTATTGTATTCTGTGATATTGTAAAGTTATTGCATTACATTTCATTGTATTTTAGTATTGCGTTGTATTTTACCTGATATTTTGCTCTTCAAAGCTAAAGCAGTTTATGTCAGCAATGGAAGTTACAAATGAAAGGCTTGAGCTTAAATATGAATGACATATTTGTAATGGATACCTGTCTTTTGATGTGCCGGCACCCTACATAAGTACATTAGTCATGTCATGTTCACACGGTCATCCAATATTAATTGCTATTATTAAAATGTCCTTGATAGATGAGAAATGTTGAGTCATGCTGTGAATGAAATTAAAAATCAGGGTATAACCATAACATGGCAAAATGTGACAGCAAAATATGTGACCGGCTATAGCAAAACCCGGCACTTGTCGGTAAAAATCAAAATGTAGATTTTCACCCCATTAGAAAGGCCTCATCACAAGCTTTCATGTGATGCTTTGTTCTAACAAATTGGTCAATAATTGGCAAAGATATGATTGTTTTAATTTTACAATCATAGTTCTTTTACAATCATAGTTCTTTTACACACATTGTGTGAACTTAAAATGCCAATTTTTTCAAAACATGAATTACCGACAAGTGCCGGGTTTTTGCTATAGTGGGTCACATATAGCCCTTTGAAATTGGTACCATGTACTGTATACTATGTAATTTTTTCTGCCTGTCAGGATGTGATATTGATATGAAAGATAGGGACATATTAAATATGCTAGGGATTTTCACCTCATATTTGGGCTATTTTCAGCTCTTATTTGGGCAGTACGTGATCTAAGGGGCCATCTACAAAGTAGGTACGCACAAGAGGAGGGGGGGGGGGGGGGGGGGGTTCACGCTGATGCGTACGCTACATTCAACCAAATGCATAAAAAGTGCATACAGGGCCCCCCCTGTACGCACTTTTGGACAATTGTGGACAATAATTTGCGTACATACTTTGTAGATAGCCCCTAATGTAATGTGCAAAAAAAAAAAAAAGTAAGGGTGAAAATTCTGATATAAAGAATTACATATAGTGTATAGTGTGTACCCCAATATTTTCTACATATCCCCATCCCAAATCAGTCTGACCGCGCTATGCCACTGTTGCGATTTATCTAATTCTAGCTTACCGTAAATACCGGCACAATCGCCGCATCCGCGTAAACGCCGCATGCCGACTTTGGGCATTGAAATTGAAAAAAAAAAAATGTGGGAGAAAAGTGTGCTAGGAAAACTGGCGACAAAAAAAGCGGGAATAACAGCGGGAAACCAGAAAATCGGCTGGGAAAAATGTGCCAAATTTTAGCGTAACATCAAAAATGTGCCATGCCCCCATGCCACACCCCGCCAAATATCCGCGCAAATAATCTTGACAAAACTGCCACTATACTATGGTAGCACTGTATGCTACCGTAGCTTACCATCTCGATCAAAATGTCCAAACCTAACCCTACTGTACTGCACTGTACTACAGAGAACCAGGTACTGTGATGTACGTACGTGCAAATGCAATGCATTCATAACGCACGTAGCTAGATCGATGACACGTATGTGCACGCTGGAAAACCTATGGGCGCTGCCATGTACGGTACGCGACCGGCCTTTCCCGTAACATTTTTCTTGATTTTTCTGTCGAGTTGTCTTATTGGCTTACTGAGACATCTCTCTGATTCTTTATCCAATCAGAATAGTTATAAGATGTTTTAACAAAAACGGCTACGATCAGCTGATCGTCAGCTTTCAAATGATATACAAATCAATGGACAAATTTTTTTTTTTCAAGACTTTAGTAGGCCGCGAAGATTGGGTGAAAATGCAAGTAAAAATTGAGCCAAATTTCAAGGTTATTTTCAAATTTAAATATTCAAATTTCTAGAGTTTTTACATAAATTAGGTTTTCATGGAAGTAATGTTCTTTGTTTATATTTTCATCATCATATTGACAGTTGCAACTCTTAAATATCAGTTTTTTAAGCTACAACTTTCTAAAGTTAGGAGAAAAATATCAAATTTTCGAAAAATTCGGACAGCCGCATTTTTATTGCACTTTATATCGACCGTGGAAGGAAATACGGACATACACGATGTGTTTTAGGAAAATTAGATATGTATTTATAAATAATTCACAAACAACTTGTCGTTATTTTGTTTTATTTTCTAGATATAAAATTAACAATTCACTCTAAAAGCAGCTGAAGCAACATTCGTGCGCGACTCCATTGGGAGTTTAGCCATGTCTAGCGGCGTGGCTATCCCTCGCCATTGCATGTTATGCAAATTCCAGCATGAATCTAAACCAATGAGTGCGCGGAACTCACTCACGCCGTCACAGCATTATGAGCAACAAACTCGGTAATTTATTTATTATCTGATTATGAAATTACATTTAAACTAGTGAAATCGATGTCAGATTTACTATTTAATCCAGATAAGATGTTTTATCTAATTTATTTCATTTTAAAAGCTGTTATTTCGTGTTATTCGAAAAGTTTGACGGTAAATCAATGACGAGGGGCAAAGCACGTGAAATTATTCAGACCGCCGTAAGCAGCTGGATAGCGATGCCGACGCGCTCGGGTATGGTCTTACGCGCAGAACCGTATGATTTGTTGTTCATGAGATTTACGGCTAACAATTTTTCTGAGGAATTTAGCTAAAAACTGACTACTTAAGAGTTGTAACACCCATCAATGAAATCAAGAACAGGTCCCAAATATTACATTTATGACACTCGCTTTGTCGGGAAAACTCTAGGTTTTTCAATATTTCGTCTTAAAAATAGGCTTTTAATTCATCCGTGAAAGCCTTTTTGTCATATTTAACCCCTTTTTAAATGTCTTATATAAATGTGAATATTCAGTTAAATTGAATACAAACATATCGATAAGAAGTTTGTTGTAAAATGATCCATATTTCTTCCACAATGCTGAATTTCTAAATAAAAGAGAAATTATGAAAGCTAGATTGAGTTCCGAGTTCAAATTGACGCAACGTTAAGCGGTATGATTGCTCGCAGAGTTTACACTAGATCATTGCACGCGCAACGCCGGAAATGCGCGACGCTGATTGGTGCCAGCAAACACTGTTGTGTCATTGGGGTATCATGGCAGCGAGCATAGAACTTCCATACGTTGTGTACAACCTGCACATACGTGATGACAGCTAGGCGAGCGCGGCGCTGGCAGTGTGCATTTGTTTCGTAACTTTGAAGTTAAAAACGTATCAGATTTCGCAAATATCAGCAAAAAAAGGTGAGAAACCATTCTAGGCCAGGGTAAACGTAGACAATTTGGCTATATAATGTTTTATCACGCAATACAATACAGTGCAATACAACCAATAGTCCCACACCTGCTGAAATGTGTTGTTTTGAGGCCAGTCAAGAGTGACATTTTGACTATCTCCGCGTACACGCCGCACCCCGACTTTGCAGGTTTTTTTCGATGAAAAAGTATGCGCCGGTATTTACGGTATATAGATTTTAAGAAGAAAAAAAATCAACTCATTTCCATGAGTGTTATTGACCTTGTCATATGATCTTAACTGTAGCCTGACATATAGTATTACTACCCAACTGAACTTGAAAGAAACGATGGTGATTGAAATCATACACTTCTACCTGTGTAATTCGGGTGAGGCAGTGATAAATTTCCACTTTTAAAATGAACTGCCAAACAACTTGCATATATCTGTATGTTAGCTAAAATAAACTGCTAAACAACATCATTATCTTTATTTCCATATTTGTAGTTAGCTTAATATAGTTTTGGAAGGTCCGAGTATACTTCTATTTTCTACAATTAGCATATTTTATGTACAATTTTGTATACTCGGTGCTGCTTAGATGATGAAATAAATGCTACCTGTCACCACAAATCTGTAATAAAGCGGCAATATTTATTTGTCTGATTTAGGTATTTGTAAAATTCTACAAACTCTGCTTTCTGGTGATATACATGTACATGTATACCCTGTTATAAAAAGGGTAAGAAAAACAGGGTCAGAAAAACAGTAACAACACATATAATTGACAAAGTCAACTTTATTCCCCATTTTCTCAGCTTTATACTTGGCAATTTTATGATGAAGTTTCATTTTAGTAAGTGATAAAAGTCAGAGAACTGTAAAGGATGTAATTATCTCATTGTGATTTCATTGTTATTCCAATTCACACTGAATTCCCTTTGAAAACAAAGAGTTGTAACTTTAAATTTAATGGCGTGTGGCGGATGCACATGATTGGCTGCCTATGTCATTGGGTTTTTTCAGTTTCACAATATTCCGACTTTGAAAAGATACACTGAATTCAAAGAAGTGTCAAGGATATATCCATATATATTTCAATGACTGGGTGGCTGGGTTTGCTTTTGTTGATCTTTCTTTTTTGTTAAAATTTCAAATTGCTAAATATTGTTTAATCAATGTATAGGCAAGCTTGAACAAATTCCCTGAAAATTGAATTATATTTTATTTTCCTGGGTACATGCCAATTTATCATGATACAATGTATTTTTAAATACTCTCTCTATGTTGTAACGGCTGTCCATGATAATAGCAGTAAACTGTGAAATGCCATGGCAATAGTTAAGTTAGATGAGAGTGAAGACTTCTTAAAGATAGATCAACATGAACTAGCTGTATATCCATGGGTTGATATTTCTGCTCTGCTATGTGGGGTGTGTTTCACAAAACTTACAAGTCATCAAGTTGAGAATGAATCTACAATTGCTTGATGCTGATTGGTCTGATATCACTTTGCACTTGACAGCATCAAATGTAACATGTGTATGCAGTTGAGTCCGAGTCCCACAAAACTATCCAACTTAACAATATGAACTAGGATTACAAGTGGGACTTTCTCTGAGTCAATGAAAAAGACAGGCTTTCAACCAGGGAAAATAGCATTTTATTTTGGGGGACTATTTTTAAAGCCTGCAAGAAAACGTCACTTTAACATTTGTTAAACATTGAACTCTTAAGTATGTAACTTTTTGAATTTTTGTATTTTATTTTATTATAATTATTATCAGTATTATTTATTTATATATTTTATTTATTTATTAAAGGTTTTTATTTTTTTATTTTATTTATTTTTTTATTTTATTAATTTTTTTATTTATTTATTTATTTATTTATTTATTTATTTATTTATTTATTTATTTATTTATTTATGTATTTATTTATTTATTTATTTATTTTATTATTATTAAAAAAAATTTTGGGGGGGTATTAACAAGAATAGGGGGCTATTTTGGGTATTTAGGGGGGCTAAATCGCCCTGAGCCGCCATGTATTGTATCTTAGTTCACAGCCTTCCAACTCTTTGTCCATTCATGCACTTGACCTTCTCCCTGAACCTAGCAAACTGGAAAGAGTATCTTCTGTTTACGCAGGGTGGGAAACTTGGGAACGGGAGAATTTCTTGGCAGGGGAACGAAATGAAATAAAATAGCTGGAACCCAAGAAGAAAGTTTGCTGTGATAGAAAAGGAAAACCTTCCAAAATTTGTGAATATAGAGCTCCACTTTGTGTTTTATTTTACGTTCTGAGAACTTAAAAAGTGGAAGTGAAAGCCTGGACATTTTTATTGTAATGATAGGGAATGGAATTAGGGGAATTATCAATGAAGATTTATCAAGGAATAGTTTTGACCATTTGAACTTGTGAAATAAAATAGCTAGAACCCAAGAAATTTTGCTGTGATAGAAGTAAAACTTTCCAAAGTTTGGGAATATAAATTGAGCTCTGCATTTGTATTTTGTTTTGATTTTACATTCTGAGAACTTAAAAGGGAAGTGAAAGAGTGGACAAATTATATTTCAATGAGAGGAAATGGGTGAAAGAAATCTACCTTAGAGAATTTGTCAAGAAATAATGTTAACCATTTGAACTTAGTGGAGAAATAAGGGAAGGTATTTCTCCACAATTTATATTAATTTTTCCTTCAATACGTCTTTCATGGACAGCCTGTAAGCTAGACCAGGGCTTAGAATGGAAAACATCATAATTCTCAGCCTGTCTTGTACATAATATTTCAAATGGGAGAAATAACAAACATGTCCAATTTTCATAGCAATAAATGAAACGTAAACATTTTAAAATTAATAAATTGATTATTTTGTCATCTATTTATTTTTGTATCAATTGATTGATATATTGATACATGTTTTGTACATCTATGTATTTTGTTTATTGATTTATATTTACATTTTAATTTATTATCTAAAGATGCCTTTCAATCTTATTTTACACACAGGTTTGCCAGCATCCCACAGCCACTGCCCCTGCAGTACCTGCTTCGCCCCCAACCGCACCTGTTTATCCGGCTGCAAGCACAACTTCAGCCCCTGCCCTCTGTACAACAGGACGAATATCTATTTATTTACTATCAATATCCTTTCAATCTCATTTTCACACAGGTTTGCCAGCATCCCACAGCCACTGCCCATGTAGCACCTGCTTCGCCCCCAACCGCACCTGCCTGTCCGGCTGCAAGCACAACTTCAGCCCCTGCCCTCTGTACAACGGGACGAACATCATCGAGCAGCCCATCGATCTGCTCACGTTGGACGAGAAGTATGCGACGCAGGCGCGCAAGGTGATCCGACGCAACGCCGACACGGGCAAGCCGTTCTTCCTCTACTACTCGTTCCAGCACACGCACGACCCGCCGTACGCGGACTGGCGGCACACGTTCTCGACGGAGAGGGGTGACTACGGAGACGCGCTGGCGGCGATGGACTGGGAGGTCGGTCAGATGATGGAAGAGCTGGAAGAGAATGACCTGGTCAATGACACGTTTATCTTCTTCACTGCCGACAATGGGTGAGCATTTTTTTTCCACTATCAATATGGATGTAATTTATTGTGTTAATTTGCTAAATAATTTGAATTAGTAAGCTATTTTTAATGTTTGTTTTTTTATTATTTTGTGTTGAATTCTAAAAATATGGGAAAATGAGAAGAAATATGGAATATAAATGAAAATGAGCAAAGAAAAGTGTACTTTTCCGAGAATTAAATCTGTAAAGTCCAGTGTTCTACCAACTGATCTAAAAGCTCTTGTGATTTTTGTCCATCCGAAAACCTTTTCTGATGCTCGTGGTAGTCAGGAGCTGTATAAACCCGACACAAACCCCAATGATAAGAAAACTAATACTTAAAGGGCTTTAATGACTTGAATACGACTTTATCATTACGTCTTTCTTGACAGACCAAGCTTGTCCAAACGCTGGGGAGGCAGCGTGGGTCTCTTGAAGTGCGGCAAGGCAACAACCTACGAGGGTGGTGTTCGTGTTCCGGCCATCGCCCACTGGCCCGGACGCATTAAGCCAGGATACACCATGGAGCTGTCCAGCGCCCTAGATCTTCTGCCGACCATCAGCAAGGTCACAGGATCTCGGTTGCCCCCAGTTACTTTAGATGGAGTCGACATGGCACCCTTCTTGTTCAATGAGGGCAAGGTGAGTTGAAGTATTACTGCTTTTTTTTCCAACTAATTGAGGAAAATTTGATGTTAGTATAACATGCATTCTTCATAAATTCTAACAAGTGGATTGAATGGGGACTGAATGGGTGAATGAAAGGTGCATTTGGTTCACAATACCCCTCTGGAACATCAGCAGAGCTCCAGAGGGCCATTCAAATGGTTCACTGAAGTTAATGTTTAGGAAATTAATTATGAAATACATGAAATGTTGATCAAAAATTCTTCACATATCATATCATATCCATGTAATTAGGCTTTCTTTCACCAGGAATTTATTGTATTTTCTACGCTTCTTTCTAAGTATTTATATATTTTCTTATTCTTTAATTTGTTCACCCCAGAGTTTACGAGAGACGTTCTTCTACTACTCCCCGGCAGCCAATGAGAGGCAGAGCTCCTTTGCAATCCGCTACAAGCAGTACAAGGCCCACTTCTACACCAAAGGATCCACCCTCTCTGGACAGGGTCATCCAGACCCTGACTGCAGGAAGACGGCCAAGCGCACCAAGCACATCCCGCCGCTTCTCTACGACCTCCACCGGGACCCCGCCGAGCAGTACAACATCGCCCACGAGCCGGAGTACCAGGACATCATAAAGGAGATGACGCGTATCCGGGAAGAGTTCGACTCCAGGATGCACTGGGCCGAGTCGGAGCTACATAAGCCGTCGTACCAGGAATACATGCCGTGCTGCAACCCCGGTTGCACGCCGCAGCCGTACTGCTGCCACTGCACCCACTCCGTGTCGATGGCGTACAACCCTTGGGACCTCTACACTAACATCTATGATGAGCGTGAACGGGACCGAGACGGCAAGGCCAGCAGGAGGGACGGCATCAGGGACAAGTCGGAATACTACAATCCAAGGGCCGGTGGCCGCAGGGACAAGGACGCGTTCTACAAGGAGCCAAAGAAGGGAAGAGGCAATGAGAGGGGGGACATCTTTGCTTCCAACACGGTGAGGGGAAATATGCGAGATGACTCCCTGGTTAACGGGAGGGACAGAACAAGGGACGGTAACCGGGAGAAGAATAGGGGTGTCTTTGATGATGCAGATGTGACTGGTGGTAGAAACAAGGGGAGAGTGCCGCTCCGAGACCTGGACAAACCCAGAGACAGGTCTGACAAGGAGAGGGATACCCCTAGGGAAAAGGTTAAGGTGAGCCCTAGAGGTCGGGTCAGGATCCATACCGATGAGGGTGTGCCTACGGGATACGAGCGGGAGAGGGGGAGGGACAGGCCTAGGGGTACAGAGATCCCATTCGGTGAGGATGGGCAGGGAACGAGAAGGGGCAGGAAAAATGGGAGAGACAATAGCAGAACCGATATAGTATTGGATGACAACTCGTTGGATGGAGACATAGAAAGGATACCTGCGGGCAACCGGAGAATAGAACTCAAGGACATGTACATTGATCTGACGTCATTGGACTCGACGGAGGAGACCACAGAGACGTACCTTGAGGACGTCACAGACGAGGGCGAAGCGGGAGAGGTAGGGTTGGTGGACAACATCCGGGAAGACTCTGGAGGAATGACGTACATTGGAAGCGATCCTGCGGCCGCCAATCCAGCGACTGGTGACACAGTTAGAACGCATGTCCGGGACTACTTTGGGGGGTTCGCTGGCTGGGACAGTCCCACACATGCTTACATTCAAAGTGACTCGCTCACAGACCCCAGGGGAACGGCCAGTACCCATAGGAGCATGCTAGACGAGGGTGTAGAGACAACAACAGAAGGGCATAGTCTTGATATGCCGAAGACAAAGAGGAGAAATCTAAAGAATGCGGAAAAGAGACTAGAAAGGCAAAACAAGAAAGATTCTAGGAAGGGGATATTTGATGAAAATTTAGATAATGATAGAAATGTCCAATTTTGAATATAATGTTGCATTGCCATCAATTAATATTGCCAAAACCTACTGTATGTTGAATCCATTCTTGTGCTCATACTAAGCGTTTGTATGTCAGGGTATTTTAGTGTTCTGTTTATTGACAACAACAAAAAACAGTTTGTGTTAGACATCTATGCAGTAACAAACCTGAGAAGTACATCTTGTCAAATTTAACATCATAGTTTTGATGTAAGAAAACCTTAAATCACCACAGAAGATTGAAGTGGATATTTGGTTTTCTCATATGTGTGGGGTAACAGCACAGAGAAATCATGTTTATGATGTATTCATGAAATTATTTAAAAAGAGAAATCATGTTTAGGATGTATTAATGAAATTATTTTAAATGGACTGGAATGATATGAATCCATTCCAAATTGATTTAGATTCTGCGAGTATATAAACAAAGAGATTATTCACAAACATGATTGCAGTTTCCATACATTTTAGATACTAGAGGACCCGTGCCTGTGGCACGTGGTAGACAAATCATTGCGATCATCATGCACGTACGTACATGGTCTAGCGCCCCCTCCCGAAAAAATTTTTTTTCTAGATCCTTCCAAAACCACGACGATAAAATACCAAAAAATGGCCAAAAAAATCAACTTCCGTTTGATGTAATTTGATACCCTTTGACCATTACCTCCCTTAAGGTAGTAGCAATCATCACCTGAAAGATGAGGGTTATACCTCAAGGCATGGCGATTTGCATAGCCGGACAGACAATCAAACAAACAAACACAACCTCCCCTTTTAGTAGTATAGATAATATCAAGGTTCTGATGATTTTGAATGAGGTTAGGAACTCGAACACTATTGGAACACAAATAATGAATCAAATGATAATCTAATAATAAATACAATGACGAAATTCTGTTCAATTCAATTTCATTTATTTAAAATATTCTATAATTTCTTCATTGAAAGTACAATCATTTTTCTGCATCTATTTTTTGCCAAAGTGTTGTCTTTTTAATACAAAATATTACTCTAAGATAATTCTGTCTGTTGAGAAATAGTCACAAAATATGTATTGATGTCTGCAATTTTTAAATATGATATTTTAGCCGTGTGTACCTGATTTTGCAATCCAGTGAAGTGGAAACATGTGTTTTAATTTCATACTGGTTTTTATGTAGATGTTCTATAGGCTATAGTTATTTGATGAAGAAAATTAAGAGGTGATTTAGTTTTCATTTAGGCATTTTATTAGCATGTAATGTGATGGACTGTTTTATAACCTGTAAAAACTTATAACAGTATTGTGTGTCGTTCCTCTTATATGACAATGATTGATAGATATTTATTTATATTTCCATATTTCCAATATAAATAATACTTATTTATTTGACTAAACACGCCCATCATTCAGTAACAACAACTATTCTGGGATCCGCTTATATAACGGAATAGTATTCTTTGTATACTTGTATACTACTATAAAACTGTTTTCAATGATATTTTAATTGTAGCTTTTTTTTACACCATGCAACACTTTTAGAGAAAGGGGAAATGTAATTCATATCTGCATACCTCATTTTATTTACGATATTTATTTATTTGTTTTTCTTCGTATAAATAGTTTTTATGCTTTGAGTTTTCCAAAGAAGTGGCTGGAGGCATTCTCTTTTTTGTTTAGCTTGTCCATTTCGTTTTCGTTCCCGCTATATCTTGAGAACCAGTTGATGGATCAATGTAACTATTTACCTTTCGGTTTTTAATTTCGCCCTATCAGACTTTTGGAACAATTTACCCTTGTGCATTTACATGTTCCAATGATACAGCTCGGGAAGACGTAAATTTTCCCTACTTTTAAGAAAATCAATGTAACATTTTCCTCTACATTATTATATTGGTTAAAAAATAGGTATTTTTATTAAGAAATTAAGAAATTAACGAGTAATGTTAAAATGTTCTTGTTTATAAATGTGTGAAATTGTGTGTGAGATGTTTACAAATATACAATTTAACTTATTTCTTGTATTTTTTATCCTGCTTTTTATTGGATTGTCCACTAAGACCACTATGCACACACCTTGGCTGCCATTTCGTACTTGTATCTATAGGGTAATTCCATGGTTTAATCGTTCTGCAGTAGTCTCTGCTTAATTGCCAAGGTATATTTTACCCCTTTAACAGGTGTGTCCAAATTCCCTTAACAAACAATAAGAAATGTTTGGTCAAATCCTACCTTTTAAACAAGAGTACTCTTTTAAACAGGGCTCCACATTTACCTTTTTTGTCAGTGGCCTAGTCAGGCCAGTGATATAATTTCTTCCCCTTTTCGGGTGGCCCCCCAAACCAATTTACTGCCTGAAAATTTTATTTCACAAGTAATCTTTTTACTATTCAAAATATCACTCTTCCCTGATCAAACCTTTGATAGATGAAGCATGACATGGAAGAATACAAGATTTTTCTAATTTTTGTCACTGTTGGGTTGAAAATCTGCTTGCCCGATCGGGCCACCAAAATATGACTTTTATACATTTTTGCTGGCCTGAAGTGCAATTTCACTGGCCCCGGGCCAGCGAGCCAGTGCGAGTGTGGAGCCCTGTTACCATATTAAAGCAGAGACCACTGTTTAAAAAAAGTCCTCTTTTTGTATGTTAAATATTGCCAAGTTATATAGCACCTACCTGTGTGATGTTTGTGGAAATATTTTGTATTCTCCAATATGATTAGGCCAGGGTAAGGTATATGACCTGAAGACAGTATTTATATCTGCATTTGTTGTGATTAATACATCCCAATCAAAACATTTATTAAAGTAATGTTACTATAAACCAATTTATTGCCTCTTCATTATTTTACAAAAATATGTGTGAATGGGGTTTATGATCTTCAAGTTTTTCAATGAGGACATAAACATCATTCACTGTATGTAAATCAAGCGAAGAGTTTATTGGCAAGATACATGTCTTGTAAAGTTCTCTTAAATGACGTTTAGGGGCTGATGAAACAGTTATCAGTATTATATTACATACCTTTATATTAACATAAGCCTATCAGTATACTGGACTAAAAATGATATTTTCTCTAGCTTTTTTGCCAATTTCATGGGTTTTTTTAACAATGTATGATGAAACCCAGGCTTGAAACAGGGAAGTGAATTGAAATTATGTCCATCTTATTTCCCATGCAGGCAAATTCAATTCTGTCATTTTGAATTGTTTGGTTAACTAACACAATGCTAGAAATTAACCTTTTTTCGTTGTGGCCCAGTCGGGCAAGTAAAAACAATTAGATTGTTCAACTTTGAGTGGCCCAAAACCTAAATCTGGTGGCCCCAAACATAGAAAAACATAACAAATTCTATTAAATTTGGTTGCCCGAACAGGCCAGTAGAATTTTAATAGGATCAATGAAATTTGGTGGCTCTGAGCTAATTTTATGTGAGACATTTTCATGGGAAAAAGCGCTGTTTACCTACTGTAAAAAGTGCAAATCTTTGTCCTGTTTTATCACTTTCTGCCCATTGATTTTTACTACAAATGAAAAAAAACGTTCTGGAATGCTTTTCAATCAATCATAAATATCTTCCTAATAAGGAGGACATTCGAAAAGTCAAAACCAATTTAATTCTTCTGTTACCATAAGCCAAACAAAAACATTAGGTAATTCTATAGCTAGCTGATTACCGCTCCTGGAGGGCTGAGGAGCGGTAGTGATTTTTGAGCATCCAGTACATTTTTATCAGGGTTGGCACTTCTTATCTCTAGCCCCTGGGCGCTAATGTCTCAGCAGAGGAATAGAGGATTATGATTGTTGGCAGCAGTAATAAATCTGATAAGAATGTGGTCGATACGGAAACAAATATAAAATTGATCACCACGGTGGTGGAAGACAAGCTAATGGGACAATCACGTCATGAGGTATGAGAGAGATGTGGAAGCTCCAATAGATGTTTGGTAGTATTTGCCAAAGTTAATGGATCACTTTAATTATTTTAGTTTTAGTTTTTTTTCTGATCAGGATATGTTTGGAGTATCTGATGAGTAAAGTAATTGATAACCAGCTAAGAAATAAAGATGATATACAGAGATACTACCAGTAACCAGGTAGTAAATGTCTTGATATAATTATACATTTACCGTATTTGCTGGTGTATTAACCGCATGTTTTTACAAACCAAAGAACTTACAAAAAGTGGGGAGCGGTTTACACAGCGATAGAGAAACATATTTCATGAAAATGCCACATAGGGCTATAATATCAGTTTATGTGGAGTAAACAGCTTGATAGGCTTTTCTGTTATGAATTATGCTCCAATCAGAAACAACTATGTGACTTGTGTTGTTTTGTGTACTAAAAGTTTACAAAAAATATAGGGGGATAGCATGGGATGCGTGTATTGATTGATTATGTTGCAAAGATTCCCAGCATAGTTTTATCATCTAGAAATTGTTTTCCCCCCTTCAATGATAACCCAAAGTTAGGGGTGCGGTTATTACACCGGCAAATACGGTACATCACATATTCTTAAAGTGACAGCTCAGAAAATAGTTGGCAATTGGACAGAAACTTTCACAAACAACTCTCAACAATATTTCTCCTTCACATTTAATATCAGTTGTCACATTTATCAAGTATTGGGGGTTGTGATAATGTTTAGGGTTGGGTGTCAAGATACATTGAATGTTTCAGGCTGATTATGGTACAGACCGATATGGATGTAGACCAAGCAACCAAAATCCTATAATTTACCATATTTTTCAACTGATGTATAATATGTAACATTATGGAAAACACTGCCACATACATCATTTATTTAAATTGACTGTATCTTCGTTAATTATTTTGCTGTCATGATAATGTCTTCAATTTCAAATGTGTAGATTTGCTTGTATAATTACATTTTATCATATTATCAATTAGATAACAGGCGTAATTTTGTCTATACAATGTATACTTATTAGATATATGCAAGTATATTATGAACAATAACATGTTTTGCAATAATAATGCATTTTTTAAAACTGTAATTGAATTTTCAATCATGAGTATTTCTATACGTATTGAAAGCATTTTTATAGATACTCTTTATACAATGCAAACACCCAAATAACAATAAATGTATGTAGATGCTTCCTATGTGTATAAGACAAAATATGTAGTTTTCACCTCGACCAAAATACACATTTTGCTACCAATAAATTTGCTATTGAATTCTATTAAATGTCCATGAAATAAATTGTTCTGTAAAATGCAGGATTATTAACTTAACCTTAATAGTGTTGCTAGTGTCTTCTGTACATCATATTTATATAAGAGCTAGGTTGTCCATTAAAAAAATAATGATTGGTGTACTTCATAGAACATGACTATAAAGTTTAATTCATAGAGAACTTGATTTTTTTCTGAGAAATTGATACCAAGATAAGCAAATTGTGTTAACTTAATTGTTATCTTTCCAGAGCGCATATTCAAATTTGTCAACTTTCCGCTAAAATGTTGCCTCTTTGAGTTGGCTGTTCATAGTATTTAGCACACTAGGGTCTGTTAACATGCATACTTTGCAATTGCGGTTTAGCCAAGGTTGGTGATCCAACAGATTACACATTTGTTAAGCCCTCCGCACACAGAGCCGACTCGACCCGATCCGACCCGATCCGACTGGTCTTCAGTCAGGCTAGAGTTGGTTTCGCTCAGTCGTAGCCGATTCAACATGTTGAATCGGCCTCGAATGATCTCCGACTGGCTCTTGACCGGCAAAAAAAGGGAGTCCTGAGGCAACGTATACTGAGCTTAACCGAGGTGTGTTAAACACTGCTAAACAATATAGCCAGCCAATTCAAAGGAGGCAAACTTTTCTTGATATCATTTTCTGCAGTTACAAATTCCTCATCCCGTGAAATCAGTCGTTTGTCACTTTCAGGAAAATTTAAGGGAAATTATGTGCATAGGTCCATTTATCTTGGCCACCCATATATAACCAAATGATCGAGGATTGTGTGAATCTAATTGTTTTCTTGTGTGAATGTACTGTATGTACTGTATTTACTAATATTACTTTTTTTATAAACTAATAACAATTTCTAAGTAAACCTCTAAACCTAATCCAAACCTTTAACACAAACCTTACCCTAACTTTCACTGAAATAAACTAATAACATGGATGTTTCAATTTCGGAAGCCTCTGCATCACTGGAGCAATAATCGTTGTCGTTCCATGTTTTTTAGGTGTGTCCGTATTGTCTCCTCATGTGCTTCTATCATTATAATCATGTTAGACATTGATGTGTTCTTCATACTGTGTCCTAGATACCCAGTAGGGATACCGGAGCAGGTGTTTTCCTCATAATTATACATGTATAGCTATCTACATTATGTGTCAAAGGGTCTTGCAAAATTATTATATTTCTGTGAATTGTCACACTGAACCAGGACTATGCTGCTCAAAAGCTCAAAACTTTAAAAAGTGCATGTATGTTTTTCCTATCTCGCCTGCAGTGCAGTGCATTCATGGAAAACTGGTGAAGTATTTTTGCAGGCATGTACTATTTTGCATGCAGCCATTTGCGTGACAATGAAATGGATAGTACAGCATTGCCAAGGTGAACAAAATAGGTGAAAATTGAATAAAGATACATTTTATTGTTAACATTCCAAAATGATGCGCTGTGAGCGTCGAAGAACTGAACATGCGCTTAAAAGAGAGTATGCAACATTTATTAACAATAACCAATAGAATTTGGCGTTCACGTATTGGCTCACACATTTTAACCAATACCCGTTATTATACATAGATAACAAAAATATAATGATTATGAAGTACAAATAATAGTTGAGAAGAAAGGTAGGACAATAGCTAGGAAAGCATAATAATATTACATCACTCAAGAATCTATAAGGCAATTAAGGCACACCTTTGCATGATTGTGTGACATATTATGTCCTTATTACCATCTTACCATCTTTGAAATGGTGTAAATTCACACTCGATGGCTGTCTGAAGTTTCTTTGCTGTTTTGCTGCTGCTTCTTTAGATATTTCATTTACATGGCAACAAATATACAAAATATAAAGTGTATTAATCTAATCCAAAGATAATGATAACTTCTACAAATGTATTTATCACCTGACTTAGTAAATACAGTACATGAGTTGCCATGTAATATTTTTGGATATTACATGGCACTGTTACCTGGCAATTCAGATGATAAAACAGTTGTTAACTTTGCTGTCGGGAAAATCATGGAATGTTCCCCTTGGGAATTTAAAATGCTTCCCTCAATAGCATTTAAAATCCCTCGGGAGTGGAACATGCTTTTCCCTCCACCACCAGTTAACAACTGTATAATAGCACATAGTCAAGTGAATATACCATACTTGCACTAAAAGTACAAAGTATAATTAGGGTGAAAGAAATTACAGCAAAAAGGGAAAACAGAAAGGGCGAGAGGAATTTAAAGAGATCTAATAGTAACTTTGTTGACAAGTGCAAAAAGTGATGCGTGGTTAATAATAAAATGTTTATTGGTGTGATCTGATATGTCCAAAAAGTAATGTGTGCAAATTTCAAGTTAATTGGATGTTAGTTGGCCGAGAAATGAGCGAAAATGCAAAGTGATATATTCACTTATTCATTGCACTTACTTTGTACACGACTGAAAAGGTCCCATAGATAATATCATATCCGAACACTTCAATCGTAAATATCTTTTGAACGAACTAGAAATTTGAAGAAGAAAAAAAACCTGTCCCATGCTCTTATTGTTAATACGAATAAAACAAGGTATGAGGGAACCGGGGTTTTGAGGATTTGGACAATGTTACTAAGTCCCTTTAAGCATGATAATATTAAATCGCTCTATAAGGCAAGGCACATACAGTATTTGAATGATTGTGGGATAGATATCCTTGGACTCGATCTTTGCATGTGTGATGTCCTTCGCATCAACTTGATTGATACCTTGATCTTTGAAACGGTGGAACTTCACGCTCGGTACGTGGCTGTCTGAAGTTTCCTAGCTATAGCTGTTATGCTTCTGCCTCTTCCACTTAACGGCATCACTTGTCACTTCTACGCAAATAGCGTGGAAATCTAATTAACCCTATTTTTTTTTCACTCTCTCTCTTTCTAGTCTGTCTGCATGCGCACTTTCAAACTTTAAGTTCCTCGAAAATGTGGTTTTCTATTTGTATATTATGATCCGGTATCGGTGGCTGGGTGTACATGACATTGTGACCTAACCTTAACCCCTCCCCCGTCCCGTCATATTAAGTAGTGCATGCATGTATACTGGTAGTCACTATTAATCTTCCATATTTCCTGTTATTTTCTGGGGTGTGCCGCAGCGTGGTGGGACTAATTATGTGGGGGGGGGGGGGGGGGGGGGAGGGGGTGGGCACACAGATTATTGAGGGGCATACCTTATGCTTTTCTTATTTTTTTCAAAAATGTTCCCCAAATGTTTCTTGTTCTCTGTCAAAATAATTATTGGGGGCATGTGCACCCATGCCCCCCCCCCCCCCCCCCTATAGCTACGCCACTGGTGAAAGATATAGTCTTACAAAGGGTGACATATGACGCTGTGTCTTACGCTTTAAAGATATCAACCCACACCGCATCACTGACTAGCTAATACCCACGCATTTAAGGTATAGTTCCAGTGTGCGAAAAACATTTCTTTAAATGAATGTGTGATCATCACCTGATGACTGAAAAGTGTCATATTTGTAAGATAATCTAACAGAGCCCATATTCATCAAACCACACTAGCCAAGTTTCAACCCAAGTCTATTTTAGGATGATATTGATGGGACTAGGCTAAATAAGCAACATAAAGTTTTCTTAGTCACTTACTATGTTTATCTGGGTCAGCTTTAATATTACCTTCTATTTGAATTTGGTGACCAAACATATTAACCCAGTGCGTATGTACCCCATGATCTACCAAAGTTGAGACAACTCCCCAAAGGTTAATGTGTTGTTAATATTTCATAGATATTTTCATGTCTCTATATTTTCAGTTAGGTGGATATTCCAGAAAACAACACTAGATTCTAATTCTATTTTAGAAGACAGGGCTAAGTATATAGAGATCAGTTTAGGTGCTGACTAGGGCTAATGCTTACCCAGGGCAGTGACTAAACAAAAACTTTGTGTTCAGTTCTCACATAGCTTTTTTGTTGTTATTTCATCCTAATTTTAAACTAGACTTAGGTTGAAACTAAGATTGAGGACTGAGTTATTATTTAAATGAAAGTTGACCCGCATATTATTTTCAGCTCTGAAATAAACATTTTTTTCCCCATCCATCTTCAGACAAGTGCCTTTGACCCCAACCTTGTCATTTCATTAAATCATTACAGGTACAGGTTATCTATTACATGTGTTTATTACATTTGCAGGTAATATAATGCAGAGAAGACAACCCTTCCTGTAGCCCATTTCATAAAACTGTTGCAATTGTTGTAAGTGTCCAATTATTGTAACTACCATGGCAACAGCTGTAATGCTCCATGATGATTTGCTGTTGACTAAATAGTCACAATAATTGGACACTTACAACAATTGCAAGTGTTTTATGAAACGGGCTACTGATTTTCAGAGAGGCTCCCTGATTGTTTTTTCTTTTATCATGCCACATCACACAAAATTTCAATCCGGGGGGGCACTAGAATTATTTTTTGATGGGGGTGTGCCTCACGGAACTCTGAAATGGGGGTCTTAAGAGCTGACTACAAGCACAAAATATAGGGTCTTTGGAGCTACAAAAACCCTGAAAAAGCTACAAAATACATGCACTTGGAGCTACCAAAGACCTACGGAATATAAACCCTCAAATGGTGGATGGTGGTCCAAGGAGCTGACTAGAAGAAGAATAAAGGACTTGGCGCTACTCAACTACCTAGCCAGACATTCCGGAAGTCTATGGAGCGGCAATTTTTGAAAATCGGGTATCTTGAGAGCGGCAATCGGGTGTGAAAACGGGGGTCTTGTAAGCGGCCCATACCCGTCTTACATTATACATTAGTGCCCCTCCCCCCCCCCCCCCCCCGTGATTTCAATGCCTCCTAATTTTTCGAAATATTAATCCAATTATGCTGTATCCTGAGTATGCATTGATACAACCCTCCCTGGTTTCTGAATGAATCCTCCCTGAAAGCTGAATTTGTAAGTGTTGGCATCTCTGTGAATGTCATCATGTAAGTAACTGCTTCTAAATTAGCTGAAAATAAGGCCTTGGATGTAGAAAAAAAAATGTGAGTGACATGACCGCCATCGACCAAAATATTACCCCCAGCCTTTCCCCCATCTATTTTCATGCAGGTTATTAGTCACTCTAATTCAGGGTAGATTAATTTTGAGGATAATGAATTGTCAAGGAAATGTGATTAAATATCAAAGGTAGAACATTGATTGAAAGACACATACAGTGGACTTTGTTATAAAGAGCTCTGATATATGAACAAAACCCTCTTTGAACATTGAGGTAATTTTGCTGGTCCAGCCCTTTTATATTCTTTTGTTGTCCTTTCCCCCCCCCCCCCTGATACAACAAGATACCTACTAATAACGAGGTAATTTTTATGTTTCCAATGATCTTGTTATAAAGAGGTTCCACTGTAATATGATAATTTACTAGATGGTTCCACACCCCCCCCCCCCCCCCACACTTCTATCCCATGATAGTAAACAAAGAACACATACAAGTTGCCAAGTTTTTCAGAATTGAAAAAATAATTTCCAAGGGAGTGCATAGAAAGAATTCCGCGTGCACCATTAATCTTAACATATAATGTCCTTCCCTTTAGAAAAGGAATTGTTGATAAAATAATGAAATATTAAGAATAGTAAATAAGGCATCTGTGCATATTATCAATACTAATTATAATTGAATACAAATATATCATGTTTTGGGCTAAAGAGCAATGTCCTACATACATATGGGATATATGTGTTCCTTTGACAAGCTGAATGTCCAACGCATGGTCAGGCTAATTGGGGGGGGGGGGGGGGGCACAAACTTTTTTTTTGGGGGGGGGGGCACACTAATATGTATTTATTTTTTTTTACACATAATGTTCCCATTATGTTTGTAATTGTTTTGGACATTTTTATTATTTTATTTATTTATTTATTTATTTTTTTTTTTTGGGGGGGGGGGCACGTGGGCCCCCTTAAGCTACACCACTGAAAGCAGTCATACAAAAGAAATAAACATTTTAAAGGTAACAAAAATGAATGTATATGAATATATTGAAAATGCCCCGTCACTTTCCCTTTGTTGAAGTTGATGCGGACAGGCGTTTCACATTCGATCTCAACATTGTTGTAGTGTGGTTGGACTGATTTAACGGGGGTGAGGGCATGTGATTTGGGGGGTGTATTTCTTGTTCACAGATTTTCCCTTATTGTTTAGTGCGTTATTGAAAAATTATTTGCGGGCACATACCCCCCAGCTATGATACTGTCTCTTTATATCTCATGTTGGAGGACACGCAGTGTTATATTTCAGATCTCTGGATAATCCCAGGCTTCCTTCCACCCATGGCTTATTCACAGGAAAGCTTGCCACATTGCAAGGATATTCTTAATTGAATCTATATCTCTCAATAAATCTCTCTCCTATTTCAGTACTACTCACGGTTTTTCACAACATTCATGCACACACATGTGTTGATTATATACACCTGTTTTGTTATTAAGGTTTATTTGTATTATTATTTGCTATAATGTACAATTTTCAACTGTGCCCTGAGCATCTTGCAACAGATGGAACTTATATAATGTTATCATTATTATTTTAATCCATTATTATAATACTTACTTTACATTTGAGCATTTCTTTCCACATTTTGTAAGGACATTCATCATCATTCTCTTTTAATTTTCATTTCATATTTCTTATATTCCAGTAGGCCTACTTTTTAGTGTCATTTTGTACAATTTCTTTTTCGCCTTTTTTGCCTTTTTGCTGTCCAGAACCTTTTTTCCCCCTCCATATCACTTTTTAAAAGATTGTCTTCATTTCTCAATGGTATAATTCTTGATGATAGGTTACAAATATATTTTCTTTTGTCCAATAAAAATGATAGGAGTTTGCCTAAATATAACATGCTCAAAACATTACCATGCTTTTGCCCGAATATTGCTATCAGTCTCTGGGCTGAGTGCCCTTCCCCTCCCCCTCCCCCCCCCCCCCCTTATATACATATTTTGCTACATTAGCCCATAGCTATACGACAGTCCTCCAAGCTTTCTCTTTTGTGTCGATCGATCTATCTTGTCCATGAATGTTTCCTTGAAGATGGATACTCTATACCTGCCAAAATATCGAGTCCATCTGGACAGAGGAAGCGCTTCTTTTATGACAAAAGTAAACCAAATAAATGCAATTTCCCATCAAATTTACCAATTTGAAATTATCTTGTGTCTTGCCACATGTTTTTTCCTGTTTTAAATGTCACCCCTTAAACCGAGCTATTACGAATGGCTCAGGGAAAGAAACACGATATGCATCTCCAATAGAGTCGAACTAGAGTGACCACATAAATAAATTTTTTTAGATCAGTACCCCACTATAGACACACGTTCTCTTTAGACGGGTCCCACTAACATCCTACAGTCAGACCTGTGTATAGTGACCACTAAAGTGGTGCAAGAAAAGTGGCCACGGTAGACAGATGACCTTTATTGACAGGTTTGAGATATTAAAGTACCTAGTGAACCTGTATATAATGTATACGCCTAAAGGGAGACAAGACAAGTGGCCATTGTAGAAAGGTGACCTTTAAAGAGAGGTTCCATTACATTGTGCATTCAAACCTGTGCATTCAAACCTGTGCATAGTGACCACCCATGGGATAAAATGGGCCTTTTATAGTCAGGTGACCTTTCTGGCCAGGTTGGAGAAAATAAAAGTACAGATAAACCTGTGTTTAGTGACTGCATGCCTAAGGGATACAGTACAAAGAGATGCAATCAAATAAACAGGTTCCATAAAACATTGTACAGTCAAACCTGTGTATAGTGACTGCCTATAAGGGATACAATATAAAGGGATGCAATGAAAATAAACAGGTCCCATAACATTGTACAGTCAAACCTGTGTATAATGACTGCCTAGCTATGACATTTTCTCTACATACGCCATTGGAAATAAAGTCACAATCATCCAAGCAAACTTGATTTGGAGGTGAATTTTTCTGACTAACAGTTCCTTAGAAGGCTTATATAGACCCCATCCAGTACATGTAACATATGTGACCGGCTATAGCAAAACCCTGCACTTGTCGGTAAAAATCAAAATGAAGATTTTCATACCATTAGAAAGGCCTCATCACAAGCTTTCATTTGATTCTTTGTTCTAAAAAATTTGTCAATAATTGGCAAAGATAGCATTGTTTCAATTTTACAATCATAGGTCTTTTACACCGCATGTATGTGAAATTAAAATGCCCATTTCTTCAAAACACGAATTACCGACAAGTGCAGGGTTTTGATTTAACTCATTCGGGGCAAACATATCTTGGTACATTATGTACAATGGAGCTTCGTTATAAATAGGTATAAAAGAGTATTAAAAAATAGATTGGACCAGCAAAACTATCTAATTATTCAAGTATTCTCTTGAATGCATGGAGATAAACATGAAAAAAACAAAAAAACAAAAGTTGAAAGAGGACACAATTTGTTTTACATTTTTAATAAATAGTTTATTCCAAAATATATTAAAAAAGAAATAGTGAAATATACATCACTCTCATACAGATTTTCTCTTTAAAAAAATAGAAATAAACAAACTGATATTTCAGATACAAGTATGTCAGTGCACATGCATATAATATATGTAAATTCTCATTATGGAATATAATTTCTAGATTGATGGCGCAATATAAATGCTGGACTATTAGTAGTAAAGGGAAGAAAATAATTAATTTTTTTTAGATGTAGGAGTGATGTGATTTGTTTTAGTAATCCATTCCACTAACAACCATAAACATATGTGTTTGCAAAACCTTTTTTTTATCCAGACTTCAAAACCATAATCACTGCTACAATCATTAATGGGTCTGCAGAAATAGAAAAGTTAAATTGCCTTTATAGACACAAAACCACCCCTTAATTGCTATCCAGGACAATTCATGTGACCTTACACCACAAAACGACCAATAAGTCAGAAAAAATTATTGTGCTGATTTTCACATGACATTAAAGGGATCTAAACTTTGTTGACAAGTGCAAAAAGTGATGAGTGATTAATAAAATGTGTATTGGTGTAATTTGATATGTCCACAAAATAATGTGTGAAAATTTCACATTAATTGGATGTTATTTGCCTGAGATATGAGCAAAAATGCAAAGTGATATGCACTAACTCATTGTACTTACTTTGTACATGGCATGAAATTATCCCGTAGGCAATTTCATATCTGAACACTTCAATCATAAATAGCTTTTGAAGGAAATGGAAATTTGAAAAAACAAAACCTGTCCCGTGCTTTTATTGTTAATATGAATATGATAAAGGTATGAGAGAACCACTAGAGTTCCAAGTAAGGTTTGAGGATTTGGACAATGTTACTAAGTCCTTTAAAGTAGAAGTGGATACCGGTACCTTTAAAATGGTATATAATTTGTCATATTCAGACTAAGCTAGCCCTCTAAAATTGTGCGCCAAAGATTTAGAACAAGGCTGAAGCAGTTTTGAAATTAGGGAGAAAACGGGCCGCTTCAAAGATCAGCGTCCATTTCAAAATTATAATGATGGGTAATGATAGTACCGAACATGTATTGTTTCACCACAAAATACATGTAAAACAGACATCAGATGCATCAAATTAAAGTGAAAATTATACGAGCAGCTGCATAAACTCATACAAAATATATCTGTTGTAAAATTTCCTCCAAGAATAGGTATGCTTTGTTTTCAAATCAAACTTTCTTGTAAACCCTTCAAAGAAAGAAGCTTCTTCCTGACTCAAAGTTTTGTGTTGTATTAAAACCAAACGTCACAGAACGTAAAAGTTTTCCTATATGTAAATGTGCACGTTCAGTAATACAAGCTGTTCGGTAACGCATCACTTTGCTATATTGGGGCCTTCAAGTTTGACTCTATCACACATGATTATCAACATCTGCTATCCAGAAGTTATACTTGTCTGGTAGAAACAAACATATTTTATCAAGGTAATTTGCACAAGAATCATAATCATAATCATAATACATGCAATACAACAATTCTATAATGTGGCTACTATATAGTGGAATCAATTATGATACTGTAAAATAAAACATACCATATTTGCTGCTGTATTACCCACACCTTTTTCCCCAGGCAGAAGAAGCCACAAAAAGGGGGGAGCGGTTAATACACAAAGATAGAGAAAAATATTGATGAAAATACCACACATGGATATCAAAGTTTGTGTGTCCAGAAATTGCTGGATAGGATTTTCTGTTTTGCGCCAATCAGAAAAAATGCAATATTTAGTAAAGTTTTTTTTGTGTACTAAAAGTTTACAAAAGTGAGGGGAGAAGCAAGGAATTTCATTGTATCATATAAGGTGCTACATAAATCAAACCTAGTTTTATATTATTATTATAGTTCAACTATGTTACACTGATCTTGAGCACAGTTTGATCATCATTTTGTTATATCTTACATGACAACCCAAAGTTGGAGGTGTGGTAAATACACAAGTGCAGATTATACACCGGCAAATATGGTACAGTGCCTCAAAGACATACATGTATCCATACAAACATCATCTTTACAATTATATTAAGATTTGTAATTCTTTCCTGAATACCTTCATGTGAATATCCTGCCAAAATATAGATCATAAATAAATACTTACGATACCTTTATTGTCTGAATACGAAAAAGAAAAGAATTGAAAATTTCCCTTTGCTGACATGCAAATTTAGAAATGAATACACCCAAATATAAACATTAACAAGACAAAATAAACAAATACACTATGAAAGTATGGAATGAATATAACATGATGACACATCACATACACGTACATGAAAATAAAAAGACTTCATGGTAGCCCTACAGTGGAGCCTCTTTATAATGAACTCTGTTATAACGAGGTACATGTACCTGATAAAGCGAGGTAATTTCACAGGTCCAATTACTATGTATTTTGTTAATTTGAGCCCTGATACAAAAAGATATCTGATTTAACTACATGTAGGTAAATTCAATGGACCTAACAGGCTCGTTATAATGAGGTTTCACTGTATATATATCGGGGAAGATTCAGTTGGAAAGATTCTTCTAATTGAGTGGTACAGTCATAGGCCCGGATTCACAAAGGAGGTTTGTAGGAGGTTTGTACAAACCATGGTTTAAACCAGCGTTTCTCAACTGGTGGGCCGCGGCCCACTGGTGGGCCGCGAAGCTCTCTCAGGTGGGCCGCGAGGTCGGCCAAAATGACATTTTTAAAATTCTGTGGTAGCTAGTCCACGTCCTGGCTGATTTTATTTGATGTGCAATAAGATTTTGCTTCATGTCAAGTCAAATTTCCTTCCCAAGTATGCACCAGATAGCATGATTTCAAGTTAAATATTGCAAAATCCCCCTTACCGTGCACGGGCGGACACCAACCTACGATCACACCTTCCCATCACCATTCCCCCTCTCGGTAATTGTTTCGCTCCCTCGAGAATCGGTCTTGTCTAAGTCTAGAATACAATGTTCATGTTGTTGTATCATAAATAGTGTGGCTTTTGATGCACTGTTTGAACTGTATAATGTCACTTTGCGAATATTTTGGGGGGTGCATATTTGACGCGTTTACCTACATTATAGTACATGTTGCGAAGTCAGAATTTCCTATCTAGGTATGCACCAGACTGCACAGTTTCGAGTACAAAAATGCAAAAGCTCCCTACCTTGGGAGGGGGACACCCCCTCCCACACCCCCCCCCCCCTCCCCCCGCTCAGTCGCTTTGCTCCTTCGCAATATGCGGTGGTGATGCGGATTTGGTTTAGCACCCCCCCCCCCCCCAAAAAAAAATAAATAAAAAATAAATAAAAGTTTTTGCTCATTACGCCACTGACTCTGAATGCCATTTTGCGTGTGAACCTGTCCCCCATCAAACCACGACTTGATTTTCCTATTTCCCATAAGCAACCTCAAGTGTCCCATTGAAGGTATGTAGAAAGTTGTTTTGCATTGCAACTGACAAATAGATACCACAGTTTTCTTATTGTTATTTTATTGTCATTTTTTTCATTTTTCCAAATATGTTCTTGTAAGGTGGGCCTCCAAATATTTGTAGGAGCCAAAGTGGGCCTCGGGTTAAAAAAGGTTGAGAAACGCTGGTTTAAACCATGGTCTACATCTATGGAGTGCTGCTCGTATACAAGTAAAACAATTTATAATTTATAATGATATGACTGTAATAGTAAACAAATATACCATGCACTGAGAGCCTCTAGTTGAAATTATGGATTCCGAGGTGACAGGAAAAGCACTATGTTCTGAGGGTCGTAGACCCGAAGAACATAGTGCTTTTTTCTGTCACCGAGGAATCCATAATTTCACTAGTGGCTCGAAATAGTGCATGATATATTTGTTTTATATCCTTCGCATAATCATAATCATCGCAAAAACAAATGATTTCAATTCAATTAAAGAAAAATATAAAGAAAAACTAAACATTGATCATGGAACCATCACTGCACTGACTATGTTCTGTTTGTGACACTGACCCCCTTTGCGCAATAGTCCTAGCGCAGAGCGCGTATTGCGCTATATTTCCATTCATGGTTACGCGCCATAAGAACTAATGCGCACCCAAATGCAAAACGCGCGCATCAAAGTGAATAATTAACCTGCTTTACATACTACACACGTGTAATTGTATGGAGAAAATACATTACACATACAGCTAGTGCAGTGCACACCGTGGCCGATTGTTAAATGACGAATTAGTGTCACGACCACAGAAGGACAACGATGCACAATGTGCACCATTGTCGTAATTTTTAAATTCGAATACCGCTACGTTATACATGAAATGCATCTCTAGAATATTCTTTGGAACTTATTGATATTCACGGGTGAAAATAATCTGTATTTCTTTTTTTTAAAACTCTTTGAGAAATCTCGTCGAGCATCTTTCGCAAGCTAAAACAAGACCTCTGCTCGCAGGGAAGTTTTATAACACGCATCTCTATGGGCTCAATATGATCACCCGGCGTCTATGACGTCATTCATGGAATAGCATTTACTATTCCATGAATGACGTCACGCATAGCACATTTTTCTCCATGGGCATTACTATGTTTGGTCACATGACGCTATGTAGACCAATCACTGAACAGGATTTCATTCATGTAGGATATAATGCTTGCTAACCAGCAAATTTCACCATCTGAGAAGACAAACATTTATTTGGTAATTTAGTTAATGTGTACCATCAACACTGTTAACAAGTAAGGAGTTTACATTCGTTCTCCATCAGTTTACAAATGGCACTCCATAGATGTAGAACATGATTTAAACCATGATTTGTACAAACCTCCTTTGTGAATCCGGGCCATAGTCTTTCAAATATGACTGAAGTATGTCTTAAATAGTAGTTTGGTTCAGTCCAAAGATTGTGAAAGATTTTTTTTCTCACAGTGGGAGCATGCAAGACAGGGGTAGACTAGAGCTTGGCTTGCAACAGGGTTCCAGGTTTTTATCTCTGTTATCTCTCAAACCCTACCCCCTAACTTTAACCAAAAATGATAACGTAGAAATAAAACTCTCAAGAGAAATTATTGCTGGCGGGAATGTGAAATAAGGCCAAAATTGGTCAAACATGCCACCTTTTAAAAAAAAATTTGAAGACTTTTATTCAAACTATTCAAACAAAGTCTTAGTCACTTGTCCAGACTGACTTATTATGAATGTAGGACTTGGGATCAGCCCATAGATTGCGGTAGCCGTCCCCTTCACAGTGGCAGCAGGTAGGGAACGGGGTACAGCCGGGATTGCAACACGGTTCCAGGTTTTTGTCCTCCGTCTTCCTCGTTTCAGACACGGGCCAGACCATGGTGGCTTCGAACGCTTGCTTGATCTGGATGCGAAGTACAAAGAATGATTGGGAAAAAATTATTAATGGAAACAGAACAAATATGTCTTTGAATTCATACATTCAGTAAGCAGCAGATCTTTATTTACTGGGTAGACAACAATCACTGCAAAAATAAGTGGTGCTAATCAATTTGTAAAAAAAAGTAATTAATAGAAACAGAATAATATGTCATTGAATTCATAAATTAAGTAAGCGGCAAATCTTAATTTACTGGGTAGACAACAATCACCACAAAAAAATCACTATAAATGGTGCCAATCAATATGAGTTAGATCATCCTCCCATTCTCCCCATATTATAATTCACTATGAAATGAAATAGAAACACAAAGATGCAGGAAAAAAAACAATGCTTAACATGAAATAAACAATTACAGTATGAACTTGATAATGTAAATTGATGCGTAACATAAGAAAGGCATTATCAACATTCGTCACCAGCTACATCAAAACCCCGCCACTTGTTGGCTAAAATCAAATTTGAGATTTATATACCATTTGATAGCGAGATTCGTCAGCTTTAATTTGATACCTACATGTATTTCAATTAATTCGGATAATATTTGGCAAAGTTTTTTTTGGTTTGTTTTGTCATCATCAGTTTTTCTAGGTAGCATATCAAGCCAACATTTGACCTTCATGAATTTTCACAAAGACACAAAGCTAAACATTTTATTGGCACCAGCACACTCATATGTACAAATCATTTTAATACATACCTCATTTATATTCTTCATGACATCCACATAGAATGTTGCGTTGACGAGGTTGTACTGCTCCGACGGGTCCCTGTTCAGATCGTACAGGAGGGGCGGGTCTTGCAGTGCGCGCTTGGCCGTCGGCCTGCAATCCTGGTCATGGTTATTGGGCCCGCTCGTCATGGCGCCCTCAGTGTAGAAGTGCGCTTTGTACTCGCCCCATCGCACTGCGTAAATTCCGTGGGCAGGATTTGAATCAGACGGGTAGTAGATGTAACTGTCCCTCAAACTCTGAATGGGAAAAAAGACATAAAAAGAGAAACATTCAGTTATGTTTGAGTACTGAAATCTATATATTTTTTTCATGTTATTTGTATCTTTCTCTGATTATTGAGTACTTTTTACAATGCCCTCCATGTAGAAGTGCGCTTTGTATTGCATTGAATATATGACAAAATCCCCGTGGCCTCTTTTGGCTTTTTTTTTTTTTTAGGGGGGGGGGGGGGGGGGGGCAGGAGGCTAAATCACGCTGAACCCCATGTATTTTTTGTTTTCACTGGGCTAGTGGGTGCATGCTTATCAACATGAGAATACAATGTCATGTTGATAAGAATTTGGTCACTGTACCTACATAGTAGTGCCAAATATTTTACTATTGGGGGTGCTGCACAAAGAGTTGCTTTTCAAATGCAAGTACAAACAGTCAAACGCAACTTTGCATATAAATGCTAAAAATCCATTGCATAAAAGTTGTGTTTGATCCATAAGTGAGTTTAAACATGAACCTAGTAGGTTCATAGTTTGAAGGTGCATTTGAAATCAAATGCAACTTTGCGCTTGATTCTCCTTATAAAATTGACGGTTGTATTCAGTTGCAAAGTTGCACCCTCCAGGAAGGCAACTGGCCCAAGCTAGATTTTCACAATACCTTCTGACCTTTGCATTAAAATATCCTTATGCAATGGACAAATGTGTTCAACTGCAAGGCGTCATTTAATTGCGAAGTTGCAATTGAACGCAGCTCAAAATTGTATGCAACACCCCCGGGAATGAAATGGGAACCATCACAGATGTTCACGATACCTTCTGATCTTTGAAGAGAATTGGACTCATGTCCACTCCATCCAGGGTCACATTCGGCAGAGGGGCGCCCGTTATGGCCGCAAGTGTAGGCAGGATGTCGATCTGGGCGGCTAGCTGCAGCGTTCGGCCGGGGTTTATGCGTCCGGGCCAGCGTGCAATGGCGGGAACACGAACACCGCCCTCGTAGGAGGTGCCTTTGCCGCACTTGAGGAGTCCTGCGTTGCCTCCTCTTACCTCTCTCAGTAGACTGGGCCTAGTGAAAAGGAAAAGGAGCAAATCACATCAATTTTTTTTTTCTCCAAGATTTTACTTGTGCTTCCAACAGTATGTATCTAAGTAAATTAGTTTGCAAATGGCTGAACTAGTATATTACGGTCTGCTAGGACTGATCAGGGAGGGCCCCATTGATGAAAGAGATGCAATCGATTGTAAAGTTGCAATTAATTGCAAGTCAGATCATGTGACTGAATCAGGGTAGGATATATATGGGAGCCGAGTGCGATTTTGCCCACTAATTTTCAAAATAGCCGCCTAAAATCAGTAGGTAGCCCCTAGAATTACCATAGGTTATTATGTAAACAATTTCTGGATATCCATCAAGTTGGAAAAGTAGCCCCCCAAAATTAAAAATTAATTCCTGCATTGGACTGAATGCAAAAATCTGATTGGTTCAAATGTGCATATTTTCTGATTTGCAATTAATTGCAACTTTATAAACGATTGCAACTCTTTCTGCAATGGCGCCCTGGATTAAGACTAGAAGTACTGTAGACTATATATGTCAAGTAAATGGACACTCTTTTTTCTGGAGCCTTATTATAGGGTAAATGATTTTTGTATTTGTAATCTTTACTTATTAAAATATATGCTGTCTATTGTTTAACCTATTACTAGATTTTGGAATCCCTTTAGTGTATCTGTATACACTACCACCAGGTTGAAGGCAACTAAATGAGGACATAGTGACTAGGCTTGGGCGTCAGAACCGATTACCCGATTCTACTCGACTCCAGAAATGAGAATCGGCCCTCGATTCCTGAATAGCGTAGAACCGAGTACTCGAAATAACGGTTCATGTGCAAAATAGTACCGATTCTGTGTCTATGCGACTCGCGAGAGAGGGGGATCGCGCGCAAGATCGAGTTTGTTCCGAGGAGAGTCTGCTCTCATCCCGACTCTCCTTATAATCGGAATAGACCCGAACTATATAGCGCGGCCCAGCATCATTTACTTATTGAATGCATGAAACCGCCGTGTCTCGCACAGACACAGTCTCTCCTCGTCTCTCCCGTCTTAAATCATTTCAAGAAAACAACGGTGGCGCGCGCGCCAATATATAGACTAGACGTGTACATGTACTGTACAGTACATGTGCGCTCCCGGCCATGCCCATATATAGAAGTATGACTCCAACATGCACAGAACATACAGCCACGGCGAGCATGTACGTTCGTGTATGCAGCATAGCATTGCAAGCGAAGCAAAACTCCTGTGCATGCGATATGCTGCATGCATGCAATGCTCGCGCTGGCTCCGATATGGATATACATGGCGGCAATGTGCTGTTTATGTCACTATGTTTGCGAACTTTTTGATATTTCAGGTAAGAAAATTCAATTTGAATGTTGTTACTTGTTATGTCGAGCGCAATTGTACCTGCCTTACGCGGTATAGCGCTATTAGAAACCAGCACCATTGTAATGGTTATCTCTCGGAACCGATGTACTTCCCATGTACACAGAGGGTATGATTGAGTGATTTTGCAGGTATGAATTATGTGTACGATGATTTACGATCTCAGAACCGATTCCTCTCAGAACCGAGACATGGGTATAGAATCGGAATCGACTCCAAGCTGGGGCAGAACCGCCCAAGCCTAATAGTGACTAAATATTCTGATCAATTGTGCTCTGTGGTGTCTATCAAACATATCCAGAGCCAACACGATTTTTTCAGACCCTTATATATATATGCAGAGCTGACGATTAGCACTGGCTCTCTGGATCAAAGATTCATCTAAAAGTCTTGGAACATTGATAAAGTATAATTGCCAACATTTGGTTTCCTGCTTATAACTCTTGGGGGCATCATCAAATTGAATTTATAATTTCAATTGTTCAACCTAGCAAGGAGCAATACATGTAGGTCAATTTAGAGCCTGATTGAATGAATAGATCACATAAAGAAATTATATCAGAAAGACTGATTTTTTTTTTTTTTTTTTTTTTTTGTTTTTTGTTTTTTGTTTTTTGTTTTTTTTTTTTTTTTTTTTCTTTTTTTTTTTTTTTTTTTTTTTTTGTTTTTTTTTTGTTTTTTTTTTTGTAGGTGAGTGCGCTTGGTGGTTGCCTCCCCACAGAGCTCTTGATTTCTGTCTTTATTTTCATTGATTTAGTATTGTTTCTTTTGCTATTGCTATACTGTACCATTGTATATGTCTTCAGGAAACTACTAGACAATTTTGGTCTTATTTTTGGTGATATTTCTTACGTATTTTTCAATATAAGATTTTGGATCTCAGCATTGCATTTACTGTATATTGGAGTAGCCATGTTCACATGTACTAGTATATGCTTTACATGTTACTAGTGTATGCTTTACATGTTGGTGCACAGAGTGCATGGTTGTGCGCACCAACACAATGAAGGGTGCCAGCCTGCTAGCCTTTGTACCTATTGTATTCATCTGTATTGTGACTTGCACATCTGATTCTTCATGTGCTTATCTTGTTCCCTATACTGCTTGTTCATGCAATTTGGTCAATCATGAACCTAAGGGAAAGTACATTGGTTTGCCCATTCAGCGGTATGCCAATTCTGTATCTAGATTTCGCATTTTATTGCTTATCTCGGGAGACATCAGCCCCAATCCTGGCCCTTCCTCTGGTGGATCGAACCTTTCCGTTGATTCTCTGACTTCACATTACACCTACGATAGTCTGACACTTCATTCCCTTAACGTTGCTGTTAGGGATGGTTGCTCCACCAGATGTTGGCGGGAAGAAAATCATGTTGTATGGGACCGGCTGCTGTCTCTCGGGATTGGTAGATCGTGTCGAGGGCGGAAAACACATCGGGGTAAGAGAAAGGAGGATCGCTTTAAAGAATATCTTAAGTTCGGGAGTATTAATTGTCGCTCTCTACGTAATAAATCAACCATATTTCAGGATTTTGTTATAGATCACAAGTTGGATTTTGTCTGTGTTAGCGAGACTTGGTTGACCTCGGATGATGATGCAGTTGTGGCCGATTTGTGCCCTAACTCTTACACTTTCAAGAATTGTCCTAGGGTCCATGGGCGTGGCGGTGGTGTGGCTTTTCTTCACAGAAGCAGTCTGCAAGTCGTCACCAGGCCGCTTGATAAATATGACAGTTTTGAATGCTTGTCAGCAACTATCTCCAACGATGTCACCTGCATGGACATCTCTGTAATCTACAGGCCACCTAGTGGTCATAGTTTCTCCAAATTCCTGGAGGAATTCTCTGATTTTCTGGATGGAAGATTGTATCGAACTCCACCTTTTATCATTACTGGTGACCTGAACATTCATTTAGACAATACATCTTCACCTCACACACTAAAGTTTAATGATCTTATCAGCAGTCATGCCATCACTCAACTAGTTGATTCTCCAACTCACGACAGAGGCCACATCCTTGATGTAGTCATGGTTCGGAACTCTGGAGATCGTATCCACTTGACGAAACCTAGAGTCACACCTGGTATCTCGGACCACTCTGCCATCTTGTGGAAGCTCAGATTTCCCAAGCCTAGTCGATCCCAGTCAACGGTTGTATGTCGTAACATCAAGGACATCGACATGAGGACATTTGCGGACGACATTACCGAAGCAGAGATCATTACCCCCAGGACAGAGAGTGTAGAGCCTGCTGTACAGCGATATAACTCTGAACTGGGAAGGATTCTCGACAGGCATGCACCTCCGCAAGAAAGGAAGGTCCGAACTCGTGCCGATTCTCCGTGGTACAACAGTGACATTCGCGCTCAGAAGAAAGAACGACGAAGGCTTGAGAGGCAATGGCGGCAATCTAAACTCCACACCGACAGGGAACTCTTTAATGCCCAACGCGACCTCGTTAATCACCTTGTGACGAAGGCTAAGCGCTCTCACTATGTGGGACTGGTTGAGGACTGCCATGATGACTCCAAGAAACTGTTTTCATTGGCCAATCGATTACTAAATCGTCGACAGTCGTCACCTCTTCCGTCTCACTCCGACAGTTCACAAATGGCGTCATCATTTCTTAACTTCTTCCAGACTAAAGTCAAGATGATCTGCGACAGTTTAGCCCCGGACGAGTCACCACACCGCCCGCTCACTTCTTCATCATTCGATTCAATCCAACTTACTTCGCCCGTCGAGATCATGTCACTCTTGCGTAAACTGCCCCCTAAGTCCTGTCAACTAGATCCGATTCCCACAAAATTGTTAAAAGAATGCTCCACTTTAATTGCTCCTGTTCTATCCCATCTGATAAATTTGAGTATTGAACAGGCATACGTTCCTCCTTCTCTGAAAGTTGCTTATATCACCCCACTGTTAAAGAAACCATCTCTCGATCACAATTCCCTCCAAAATTACCGACCGGTCTCAAACTTGCCCTTTTTGTTTAAGATCCTTGAAAGGATTGTGTTTTCTCGTTTGTCAGAATACCTTTTGGCTAATGATTTGCTCGACCCTTTCCAATCGGGTTATAAACCGAATCACAGTGTCGAAACACTCCTTGTTGATGTTTCCAGCTATATTCTCCAAGGAATGGACAACGGCAAATCGACGGCCCTTTTGATGATCGACCTCTCCTCCGCCTTCGACACGGTCAACCATACAATTCTCCTAAACACACTTAGTTCTCTAGGTGTTAAGGGTAATGCATTCCATTGGTTCGAGTCTTATCTCTCGTTCCATTCACAAATGGTCTGCATCAATGGTAGCAAGTCGGAAGCTCTGCCGCTAATCTGCGGAGTTCCGCAAGGCTCTGTGGGTGGGCCAATCCTCTTCTCGATATATTTGACCGGATTGCGACAAGTATTGTTAAAGCATGGCATAAAGTACCATATTTATGCTGACGACATTCAATTTATGATCTCCTTTAATTCAAATCAATTGGCAGCAGAAAGTGCTATTCACCGCCTTGAATGTTGCATGGTTGATGTTCACAACTGGCTGACTTCACATTCTCTCAAGCTGAATTCGGCCAAGTGTGAATTTCTTCTTTTCGGTTCCAAAATTCAACTCAGTAAAATTCATATTGATTCTGTTTCATTCTCCGATCTCACCGTCAATCTCTCAAATTCTTGTCGCAATCTTGGCATTATTTTTGATAGTAATATGACTATGTCTAACCACATCTCTCTTGTTTGCCGATCAGTTCACTATCAACTGCGAAACATTGGGTTCATTAGGAAGTACTTGTCCCGGACAGCTACAGAAAAATTAGTTCACGCTTTAATTTCTTCCCGTCTCGACTTTGGTAACGCTTTATTATTCAACCTTCCACAGAACCAGCTGCTCAAACTTCAAAAGCTTCAAAATGCTGCAGCTCGCATAGTTTCTTTATCCCCCAAGCGCACTCACATCACTCCCATTTTGAGATCATTACACTGGTTACCTGTAAAGCAACGTATTATTTTTAAGATCTTATTATTGACTTTTCATTGTGTCCATGGCTCCTCTCCCCAATATTTAATTTCATTAATTCAGAGGTACACCCCTGCAAGATCATTACGTTCATCCACCTCCAGTTCTCTAGTTCCTCTCAAAGTCTCAAAAACCTGGGGGGAAAGATCGTTTGTTTATTCATCTCCGAATTTATGGAACAGGCTTCCTGAACATATAAAGTTATGCCTCACTTCTGAATCTTTTAAGTCTCACCTTAAAACCTTTCTGTTTGATTCTTAATTTTTTTTTAAAAGCGCCTTGAGCACTCTTCAGAGTGGATTTGGCGCTCTAAAAGTCTAATTTATTATTATTATTATTATTATTATATGTGCTATTATTTTGCTTAAATAATAAGCAACAAAAAAAACATAATTGGTTTACCCATTATCAGAAGTGAAGAAGACAAACGTGTTATCGGCGATCCCGCTCGCATCAATCTGGGCCAAGACCTCTCCTATACTCCAGTCCATCTCCGCGAGGGAGTCCCCAAACGTTCCCCTGACGGTGGTGTTCCGGAACTTCTCTCCAGCAAACTGCGGGTGGTGGGTGTGGTGGTAGGCGTAGTACAGAAAGAAGGGCTGCCCCGATGCGGCACCCTCGGAGATGAACTTCTTCGCAAGAGCCGTATAACGAGCCTCGATCGTCAAGAGGTCCACGGGCTGCTCCACGATGGTGGTGTCGTTGAAGATGGGGCACAGACTCTCGTCGGTACGGCAGGCATCAAAACATGGTTCATTGGGGAAAAAGCATCTGAGAATAGAGAATAGATGAAAGGGAGAAAATATGATATCTAATCTTATTAAGGGATCCAACGTGCACAAATGTAATTCTCTTATATTTTAGATCACATGACCCAAGGGAACATTACAATAACAGTCTTAGACTTGTAGAATAAACATGCCTTGAAAGAAAATCTATTTTGATATGTCAATCATTTTGTTTACAACAAACTCGGAAATCAATGGTGGCTGAAGATGAACTAATGATGGCCAAAGCGATGAATTACAACTCAAGTTTAGAAGAGCACTAGACCAATAGGGCAAGAGCCATACGGCAGGCGTCAAAACATGGTACCTTGGGGGAAAAGCAGCTAGTAGAGAAAAGATGAAAGGGATAAAATGAAATATCATCTAATCTTATTTCATTCAGAACTGGTCCCCAAAATATTTGTGCTGGGTTCTATGAAAAAATTGATGTTGTTATATTAAAATCATGTAGTCTCAAATGGGATAGAAACTAATTTTATATGTGACTTTTTCCCCTAGGTAGGAAAACATTTAAGACTAATTCTTTGATGCTTGGGAAATTAAACAGACCTATCCAAGATTGTGATTTCTTTCACTTCACAAGAAATGATATGATAAATTCAAGACAAAATATCCAAACTTCTGCCATTTTCCAATCGATCATCATCCCTATCATCTACACCTCAAAAACATCAAAACTCAGAAAGACATGAAATAAAATTGCATTTTATAATTCAAATACTAGTGCTAGCCAGAAAGAAATTGCAAATGTTTGCTCACTCCCAATTATTTGTTTTGTGTGTGTGAATAACAGTAAAATGATCATTTGAAAGAATAAAGACAATCAGAAGTAGATGTAGACATACTGCATTAAAATGTGCAATTATAATGAATGTAAATACAAATTAATAACAAATTCACATAAAAAGTACTGTTTATTTATAATACAATTACAAAAGATATATAAACTGATATAAAATGTAAGTGATGTTCAAACCCATATTTGTCAAGTTTGGGCAAAATGTCAATACTGGCAACAAACTCCTTTCAGGTGTTTTTTTTTCCCATGAATGATGTAATTTAAAATAAATGTATCCATATTTGCAACTGTTCAAAATTCCCCAGTACATGTTACGATGGTTTGGTCTTCACCCATTTGTATGCTTTGACAGATACTATATGATGTCTAAAAACTTCCAGGGGACGAGAGCTTTCATGACCCAGGACCAGCCCTAATTCCACTGATCTCCAGATATGCTAAGGGTAATCATTTACAGTTGAATGAGTTAGGAAGGTTTGTGTGCTCTGCTACTTTCTTTTTAGAGTATTATGTTATTCTAGCATATTGATATCAGCGAGTTAGAGCCCATGATACTAATTACTAAGCCTGAGTCATGTCGGATATATTCGGAACCGGGTCCCGATAAACTTTTACCGGTCGGGAACTGGTATCCCGATAAATTTTTACCGTCGAAACTCGGACGGGTAAAATCACGCAATCGTGCAAGCATCGGCAAAAATGCACTGTTTGGGGCTTATATTGCTCCTTTTATATGCAAATAACATAACAAATACTGAGGCTTTTATGAATTTACATATCAATCTTTACGGGAAAATAGTTACAGACTATCCAGAATTAACTCAGTTTTGCAAGAAAAGTATTTTTTCCGAAGTAAATTGGACCTAGAAATCGATCGGTTGTAGCTAGCTAGCAACAAGTTTTCGAGCCGCTGTTTCATGCATATCGCTCGTATACTTTGCGTGCAGGTTACAGGTCTTTTTTCTTACTCGAGATCCTTCCGCGACGGAGCTATGTTAATTCATCCGCCATATTACGTTATACATGTAGCCGTTTTTTATCGATATTTTGCGTAATTGTTTTCATTGTTTTGGGGCTCATTTTTGTTTCTGTTCAGCTATCAAACGCCATGAAATCCTGTAAGTAGAATATCAAAACATTTTAAAATGTTGCAAAATGACCAAAATACGTATTTTGAGCCACTTTTGAATGCACTGGCTCATCAGCTGGATCATACGAAGATCCATCAGACAACTCCCCTGGAGTATCGGACTAACTTTGTGTGCACATCCGCCAATAATATCGTTCAAATGACTAGCCATTTTGCGCTTCCTGTTCAATTTCTGACTATCAAACGAAGTAACGAACCAAGAATTTACAAGAAAATAACCACTCTTTAAAGTAAATGATATCAATTGTCCCGTTTTTACTTGAATTCCGCTACATTAAGTGATAATCTTAATTTCTGTTTTAACATTTTTTTTTTTTTTTTTTTTTTTCGGGGCACCGTCACCGATATAACGAAACCGGGTCCCGATTGAAACGGTCGGTAACCGGTGTGATCGACCGAACCGACTCAGCCTTACTAATTACCAATGTGGTAAATGTCGCTAGAAGCTAGTCCATGATCGGGATCCTTGGCCAAGTTCCCTAACTCCAAACTTGACCTAAACCCCCTAATCCCAACCCATGATTGTAATTCTAATCCCCAATCCTAATCCTTTCGCTAGTACTTGAAAGACATTGGGGATTTAGGGTAGACAAAATGGGTGAAGACCAAGTGGTCGTCACACTTACATCGGACAGGGGCAGTAGTCTTGCGAGTAAGGGATCCCGAAGTAGTGGTCGAACCCTTGCGTTGTAGGGAGATACATGCCATCCTTGCCCACTCCAAGATGCCATTTGCCCACGATGCTTGTTCGGTAACCCAGCGGGCGAAGCAATTCGGCGATGGTTGTTTCGTTGTGGGGAAGTCCACCTGAAGACAGGGGGTTGAAGACACTTGGATAGACGCCTGTCCGCACGTGATAGCGACCCGTTAGTATGGCTGCCCTACAGGGGAGAGAATCCAAAGAATATGTCATGTCGCAGTCGACGATGATCTCTAGAATTTTTTTTATTTTTTATTATCCTTGTTAGTTGTTGCCTAGACTAGTCAGGATTTCAAGAAAAATCATGAACAAATTTAACTGCCCTGAAATCCGACCCCCTCTCCCCACAAAACAAGAAATTACCCAAAATGTTAGCAAGTATGATATATACATGGTTGCCAATTAGTCCAAGAAGACTAAAGGTAGAGACATTTACATTAACATTTGGACGTTTTTTTTTTAACATGTCATACCTTTAGTCCTAGTCCATAGTGTACACGTTCTGTATGTAGCCACTTATCCACCCCAAAAAACCTCCAATTTGGTTGGAAATATTTCGGCTACTCACCTGAATTTTCACGACTAGGCAGATGTTTACTCTCTTTCTGCAATTGTGCTGTCCCAAATACGTTTACAAGTTGTAATTCTGGTAAAATTAACACTTTTCCGAGGTAAACACAGCCCGATGTTTGATGACCAAGAATTCCCGTAACATGCTATTCAACGCAATTGCACATGGTACTGTAGTATTGTAATCGCCGTGTATAGACATTTGCATAACACACGGCTCGCGAATATAATACCGTTGCATGTATAACCTGTACGCGCGCGCGCGCCGCAGGTGTAGACCTTTTCGTATGTGGCGCAATATAAATGCATACACCGGCGCGGCATACGATCATGCCACTTTATATTAAAATGCTCATCAAAATAACTACACAACATCAAAGTCAAAAACACACCTCATGAACAAAGCAAAGCATTTCCAATTGATTCGTTTATTCCCTTGTAAAAATCCTGCAGTAAAAATGTGATATTTTCCGGTCCAAAATATCACACGGCGATTACTAGCATTGACAAAATCACATTCATCGACTGCGATGATAAAAATGCGATGTGCCGTGCTTTATCATAGCAAACTACCGAGATTGCTGTAGCGAACTGCTGCGTAATCCGACTAAAGAGACGTCAATACAAACAACACACGACTGCTGATTCGGATTTTGATACCGGTAGTCCGCATAACGGTACATGTAGCCTATAATCAAGTCGCACAATATGTTTTTAATAATTTGTTGACATCGTAAATTGATTGTAAATCAATAAAATTGGAAGTAGTACACATCTAAATTAGTTTTCTTAGTTTGATAATATTATAGATTATATTAAATAGCAGCTGGCAGTGATTATTTTTGGACAAAACCAATTAAATTGTCAACATATTTGACTTGGTGTCTTGAATTTAGCTAACCATATACGATCTATACAAAAGTCACGGAGCCCCGTGCATTACATGTCATGTGTCTACTGCGACAGATGCCGAGCAGAGGTAAGCACAAAATATCAATTTTACGCTAATTTTGGGGTGCTGTATTTTGATTTCACACCATATTCCGCCGTAACAATTCACACTTGTATCACCTTGTGACAAATTTGAGCGGATTTTTTTCCAGAAAGTAAGCAACTGCAAGAAACTGTTTTGTCATTCCAGTCGTATGGATTGTCATACCGTTATTTCCCACTACAGTCGCAAGGGGCTTACGCAGTAAGCCCCTTGACTTGCAGGGGTGCGCGCGCCGTATTATATACAATACAGTAGAGGATACGGCGCGCGCAGCGTGCAGGTTATACATGCAACGGTATTATATTCGCGAGCCGTGTGTTATGCAAATGTCTATACACGGCGAATACAATACTACATTGTGCAATTGCGTTGAATAGCATGTTACGGGAATTCTTGGTCATCAAACATCGGGCTGTGTTTACCTCGGAAAAGTGTTAATTTTACCAGAATTACAACTTGTAAACGTATTTGGGACAGCACAATTGCAGAAAGAGAGTAAACATCTGCCTAGTCGTGAAAATTCAGTCGAGTAGCCGAAATATTTCGAACCAAATTGGAGAGTTTTTTGGGTGGATAAGTGGCTACATACAGAACGCGTACACTATGGACTAGGACTAAAGGTATGACATTAGTGCTGTAACCGATCATCGGATCGGCATGCCGATCACGATCCGATCATACATGATCGGACCGTTTTTGCCGATTTCCGATCATGCAGAAAAAATCGGAAGATCGGATCGAAAAAAAAAAAAAAAAAAAAAAAAAAAAAAAAAAAAAAAAATCCGTTTTTTTTTCTTTGGAAAATGATCCCCAAAAACATATTTTGGGAATATAAATGAATACCAAAGCAACATATATCCATATGAATAAGCCCAAGGTAATCTTGTATGGGTATGCTTTCATTTAAAACTGATTACCTCTCCTTTTACAAAATTATTCGCGCCGATTTTGAGCTTAGTCCCATGTGTTTCTGAAAGGTTACGCCAAATTAATCACATGGGACTAAGCTCAGAATCGGTGTGAATAATTTTGTAAAAGAAGAGGTAATCAGTTTGAAATGAAAGCATACCCGTACAAGATTACCTTGGGCTTATTAATATGGGCATTATCGTGTTAACTGTCACCAGTGACACTTACCCACCATAGGACAATAATTCCGGTTATACGCGTCGTCTGCATGCTAGCTCGCTCGGTCTAGCAGACGTCGCTTTGCGCGAGTCGTCTGCTCTCAGTTGTTCGCATTGTGAACTGAGATGGCGCTAAAATCACCTTATGCCCCAGTCGCATAGACCTCTCTCATTACGAGCTTGTTATTTTTATATCTCTTATATGATCGCCCTATCTATCACCACCAATGGGAAAATACCTCCGTTTAATACAGGCTGGTGATTGATAGCACGACCATATTATAGACAGTTGAATAGCCAACTCGCTTATACCTAATCGTGGCATCAATCACCAGCATGTATTAAACAGACATATTTCCCCATTGGTGGTGATTGATAAGGCGATCATATAAGAGACATTACTAATGAACATTTATTTAAGAAACTTTTTCGTGACTTTCACCACAACCAGTTATATGACAGGTAGCTATCCTAACACGGATCAGAAACATATATATATTGCAAATTCGCAATTCAAATATCTCTCTTATATGATCGCCCTATCTATCACCACCAATGGGAAAATACCTCCGTTTAATACAGGCTGGTGATTGATAGCACGACCATATTATAGACAGTTGAATAGCCAACTCGCTTATACCTAATCGTGGCATCAATCACCAGCATGTATTAAACATACGTATTTCCCCATTGGTGGTGATTGATAAGGCGATCATATAATATACATTACTAATGAACATTTATTTAAGAAACTTTTTCGTGACTTTCACCACAACCAGTTATATGACAGGTAGCTATCCTAACACGGATCAGAAACATATATATATATTGCAAATTCGCAATTCAAATATCTCTCTTATATGATCGCCCTATCTATCACCACCAATGGGAAAATACCTCCGTTTAATACAGGCTGGTGATTGATAGCACGACCATATTATAGACAGTTGAATAGCCAACTCGCTTATAAATACCTAATCGTGGCATCAATCACCAGCATGATTGATAAGGCGATCATATAAGAGACATTACTGATTGTGAATTTGCGATATACGTTTCTGATCCGTGTTATGATGGATACCTACCTGTCCTATAAAGTCTGGAACTACTAAATAAATGCTAATTAAAAGTTTGTATTCATACAACATGTGATGGGGTGTAGGGGGCAAGCGGAACCCCCAATAATTTGACAACCACAGTTGTAGCAAATTTGATATTTTTTTTAAAGGTTAAACAATATGAGTGTGCCCCTGAATAACGCTTGCCTCCACCCCCCCCCCCCCCCCACACACTTTATGACCGCAGTACACCGCTGGTTTCTGGCATTTCGACCAACCCGTGCTAGATCTACGTGGCACGTTCCAAAAATGATGCCCATTCGCGCAGTTTCCAAACGAAACACCCCAACATTTGTGTTGCTACGGAAATATTGACTATGCAAATGTTTGGGTCATGGGTATGGCTGGGCTAGCGAGGGCAATGGTGGGATATAATGTACTACTGCGATATCATTCAATCGGGGCCTATTCGACCGTGGTATACAAGTCTTCCGATATGTGGGTCTAATGTCGATGTACATTTAGCCTTTAACAAGGCTTCGTGTTTCAAGCAAGCAATGGCTGCGCTGCATGCAAGATCAGGAACGACTGAACGCCTGATGGAGGCTATCTGGCAAAATGATGAATTCACGTGCGATCCCCTCGCCTTTACGCTTCTACTGGCTCATGAATATGCATAAGCTTGATTTAATGAATCATGCATAGTTTTGTGATATATCTACTGCATTGAGCACACGTCTTTCTGTACAGTCAAACGTCTCTTTGCCTCTCCCATTTAAATATGAACTACGTGTACGTCGGCATACTCGCCCAGTACATAGCATTGTATACACAAACACATCCCTGTGTAGGCTGTGTGTGTATGTGTGTGTTTCTGTGTGTGACCTCGGGACGTGTGCGTGTATGTGTGTGTGTTGCTTTGCATCGGACATTTGTATTGCTTCAGCGTGCAGCGTCGGTTCACTGTGGTATAGTTTGTGTCTTGCGTTGGGGAATGATGCATAATGCAGAAAACCCGGCTTCCTGATTGGGCGCAACTCATAGGTAGAGGAATTCAATACTTAACAAAAGAAGTTCATCGGAGAGCAATCCATTTGCGAAAAGACTGTCTCGCCAAGAGAGTGTGCATTGTAGTCGCGCTGTCCAGTCGTTCCTTGCATTCAACTCAGTTCAGACGAGACAGGCTTGTCAAAAGACTAATGTACATTCGGTATATCCACTATACTTCACTTGTTAGCAATGTTTAATATGTGTATTTTTCTAACTAAATAAACGCTATTTTTGTTCTTATTTCTACTGAATAAACGCTAGTCAAAGTAAATATATCCACTATACTTCACTTGTGAGCAATGTGTATTTTTCTAACTAAATAAACGTTATTTTTGTTCTTATTTCCTGACATTTATTTAGTTACCGTTCGGTTGATATATGTTTGTTTTTCTTCTCCTTTTCAGCACGAGCTTCCGGCATCCACAATCCACCATCCGAAGAGGGATAGTCGTCACAATTGTCTTCATATTCTGTTTGCGTCCATATCTAGTTACAAGTACTATCTTCATTCAAATAAATCATTTAATCAACCCAATTTATTTAGTTACAATTACATGAACTATCACGTGTATATATACTAAATAAACGCTAGTCAAAGTATTTATATCCACTATACTTCACTTGTTAGCAATGTTTAATATGTGTATTTTTCTAACTAAATAAACGCTATTTTTGTTCTTATTTCTACTAAATAAACGCTAGTCAAAGTAAATATATCCACTATACTTCACTTGTGAGCAATGTGTATTTTTCTAACTAAATAAACGTTATTTTTGTTCTTATTTCCTGACATTTATTTAGTTACCGTTCGGTTGATATATGTTTGTTTTTCTTCTCTTTTTCAGCACGAGCTTCCGGCATCCAGAATCCACCATCCAAAGAAGGATAGTCGTCACAATTGTTTTCATCTTCTGTTTGCGTTCATATCTAATAAGTACATTTCATTCAAATAAATCGTTTAATCAACCCGATTTATTTAGTTACAATTACATGAACTATCACGTGTATATAAACGCTAGTCAAAGTATATATATCCACTATACTTCACTTGTGAGCAATGTGTATTGTTTTAACTAAATAAACGCAATTTTGGTTCATATTTCAGTCTCTGTTCATCTGGTCGTGTTATCTATCACCACATATTTTACTAAATAAGTGCTAATTAACCTTTTATTTCCATTAACCCCGGTTTTCCCTTCTCTTCAAGACCACTCTGCCACTTTAAGACAGTTGGCCATCCAACATAACACGGATCAGAAACATATATCGCAATTAGTACTCTCTCTTATATGATCGCCTTATCTATCACCAGCTATGGGAAAATACATCTGTTTAATACAGGCTGGTGATAGATACCACGATCAATAAAAAGACAGTTGAAGAGCCCAACTCCCTGATTACTAATCCTTATGACTAAATAAATGTCAAAATCACATCTCGTTCTTAAAAAATAAACGTAAAAAACTCATAACGATACATTTTGAACTTGTTTTGTACCAATTTTTAAACCGATTATCAATACATGTTTTAACGAAATCAATGCTTTTTTGGTTCATATTTCACCCTCTGTCCCTCTGGTCGTGTTATTTGTCACCACATAGTTTACTGAATAAATGTCAATTTACCTTAATATTTGCCAATTCAGATGCAGACTTGACAATCCTGACATTTATTTAGTTACCGTTCGGTTGATATAAATGTTTGTTTTTCTTCTCCTTTTCAGCACGAGCTTCCGGCATCCACAATCCACCATCCAAAGAGGGATAGTCGTCACAATTGTCTTCATATTCTGTTTGCGTCCATATCTAGTTACAAGTACTATCTTCATTCAAATAAATCATTTAATCAACCCAATTTATTTAGTTACAATTACATGAACTATCACGTGTATATATACTAAATAAACGCTAGTCAAAGTATTTATATCCACTATACTTCACTTGTTAGCAATGTTTAATATGTGTATTTTTCTAACTAAATAAACGCTATTTTTGTTCTTATTTCTACTTAATAAACGCTAGTCAAAGTAAATATATCCACTATACTTCACTTGTGAGCAATGTGTATTTTTCTAACTAAATAAACGTTATTTTTGTTCTTATTTCCTGACATTTATTTAGTTACCGTTCGGTTGATATATGTTTGTTTTTCTTCTCCTTTTCAGCACGAGCTTCCGGCATCCAGAATCCACCATCCAAAGAGGGATAGTCGTCACAATTGTATTCATATTCTGTTTGCGTTCATATCTAATAAGTACATTTCATTCAAATAAATCGTTTAATCAACCCGATTTATTTAGTTACAATTACATGAACTATCACGTGTATATATACTAAATAAACGCTAGTCAAAGTATATATATCCACTATACTTCACTTGTGAGCAATGTGTATTTTTAAAACTAAATAAACGCAATTTTTGTTCATATCTCAGTCTCTGTTCATCTGGTCGTGTTATCTATCACCACATATTTTACTAAATAAGTGCTAATTAACCTTTTATTTCCATTAACCCCGGTTTTCCCTTCTCTTCAAGACCACTCTGCCACTTTAAGACAGTTGGCTATCCAACATAACACGGATCAGAAACATATATCGCAATTAGTACTCTCTCTTATATGATCGCCTTATCTATCACCAGCTATGGGAAAATACATCTGTTTAATACAGGCTGGTGATAGATACCACGATCAATAAAAAGACAGTTGAAGAGCCCAACTCCCTGATTACTAATCCTTATGACTAAATAAATGTCAAAATCACATCTCGTTCTTCAAAAATAAACGTAAAACACTCATAACGATACATTTTGAACTTGTTTTGTACCAATTTTTAAACTGATTATCAATGCATGTTTTAACGAAATCAATGCTTTTTTGGTTCATATTTCACCCTCTGTCCCTCTGGTCGTGTTATTTGTCACCACATAGTTTACTGAATAAATGTCAATTTACCTTAATATTTGCCAATTCAGATGCAGACTTGACAATCCTGACATTTATTTAGTTACCGTTCGGTTGATATAAATGTTTGTTTTTCTTCTCCTTTTCAGCACGAGCTTCCGGCATCCAGAATCCACTATCCAAAGAGGGATAGTCGTCACAATTGTCTTCATATTCTGTTTGCGTCCATATCTAGTTACAAGTACTATCTTCATTCAAATAAATCATTTAATCAACCCGATTTATTTAGTTACAATTACATGAACTATCACGTGTATATATACTAAATAAACGCTAGTCAAAGTATATATATCCACTATACATCACTTGTGAGCAATGTGTATTTTTAAAACTAAATAAACGCAATTTTTGTTCATATTTCAGTCTCTGTTCATCTGGTCGTGTTATCTATCACCACATATTTTACTAAATAAGTGCTAATTAACCTTTTATTTCCATTAACCCCGGTTTTCCCTTCTCTTCAAGACCACTCTGCCACTTTAAGACAGTTGGCTATCCATCATAACACGGATCAGAAACATATATTGCAATTAGTACTCTCTCTTATATGATCGCCTTATCTATCACCACCTATGGGAAAATACATCTGTTTAATACAGGCTGGTTATAGATATCACGATCAATAACTAAGACAGTTGAATAGCCCATCCACTCGATCGCCAATACTCTGAAATGTACAATTTAATTAGCATTTATTTAGTAAACATTAAGTGGTGACTAATTTACCACAACCAGTAATTAGGGAGTTGGGCTCTTAAATTCGCTATTATATGATCGTGATATCGATCACCAGCCTGTATTCAACAGATGTTTTTCCCATAGGTGGTGATAGATAAGGCGATCATATAAGAGAGAGTACTAATTGCGATATATGTTTCTGATCCGGGAACCTCTAGAAAAAGGCGAAAACGAACTGTTATAGGTCGAACTATTTTCATATTTTCCCGCGGATAGTTATTTTCGATTGAATGGTGTCATGGTGTTTGTTGTAACTCTTCAAATGAGCGTGTCAATGAGAAATCGCGTGGTGAAGAGATGTCTCCCATTTGACTCAAGCTTCGCACTGCTTCGCATCGAGAACAAAAGGGCACCTATTCAGAATTACCGAACCTGAAAGTCATACAATGTGACCGTAAGTTTGGATGCGTCAAATTTGGTGTCTCCAGTGACAGAAAACACGATATAGCCTTAATATGGATATATGTTGCTTTGGTATTCATTTATATTCCCAAAATGTGTTTTTTGGGGATCATTTTTTTTTTTTTTTTTTTTTTTTTTTTTTAGCCGATCATCCGATCCCGATCATCGATCCGATTTCGAAGATCGAAAACATTTTGCCGATCCGATCAAACGATCCGATCATCAAGGTCAGTTACAGCACTATATGACATGTTAAAAAAAAACGTCCAAATGTTCATGTAAATGTCTCTACCTTTAGTCTTCTTGGACTAGTTGCCAATAGTATAAAACTAAAGCAAGTATTTCTACTCTACTGCCTGGTGAAACACAACAAATCATAGCATATTCATAATAAATATAAATCAATGATGTAATTCAAATTCTGACTGTTCTTTAAGTACATTCAAATATTATATTATTTAAGATTATTATCATAATATGACAACGTACCTGGAAGGACTACAGACAGACGTTGATGAGTAGAACTGAGTGAAGCGGAGGCCTTCGGCAGCCAGGCGGTTGAGGTTGGGCGTCGAGCTTGTGGGATGACCGTACGCCTCCAAGTCGCCAAAACCCACATCATCTCCGTAAAGTAGAACGATGTTTGGCCTTGAAGACTGGATTTCAGCATCTACACACTTCAGTTTTAGCAGGCATATGGTAACCAGAATGGAGATGATACATTTTTGAACGGGAAAACGACTTTCTTTCGAGTTTCCCATGACCATGGCCCTGCCTTTTTATTTTATCGCAGTTCACAGCATAGAGTGTCATGTGACGAGTCATGTGACTATTTCGGCCTTTACGTACGCGTAAATTCGTACGCACGAAATTTAATACAGAAGCCAATGCAGGCCGCTGGCGCGCGCGGTTACGTGTTGTGCCAAAGACACTACAAGGGGAAGACTGGACACTGCGCCGGTTTTGTACAGCGATCAATGAAACGCTGAATTTCGTACATGGGGAAGGGCGCCCCTAGCGTTGGGTAGGTTAACTTCTTGTTGTTTTCGCGCGTAGCCATTGAAAACACAATAGGGAACTGGTAGTGAAGTATCAAATCCTTCTTATTTTTGCTTTTTTATCTCAAAATGTACGTACACCAAATATTAAAAGGAGTTTGTTTCTAAGTTTGTCTGTTTACAGGTGAAAATGTCCAAGAAATATTTAATAGTAGACATGCAGAATCAACATTCACGTACAAGTTTCTTTGCTTGCTGTTAAAAAAGAACTCATGTACATCATCAGGATTGTTGATGTTACCTGTGTCACGTCATGGTTTGAAATTAAAATAGTAACATTTATTTGAATACCTCTTTTCTCTTTATAATATGAAGAATTGTTGTTAACAAGAGTGTCACATCCGAAACACAAGCATTTTGTTAACTGTCATATCGGAAATGCGATGCCTCAAAACATCCAAGTCAAGTTAAAGTCATGCAGGAAATCTGGTTCCTTTTTTCACTTTCTTCTCCAAATTCGGAGATTAAAACATAATGTTCACTTCTCATTTTCTATGCAAAAAACTACAGAAAAAAAAGAAAAAAAAATATGCAGGATTTGAAAATTGTCATATTTAATTGTTGACAAATTTGCTAAAATAGCAGATATATAAAAAAAAAGTGTGCCTTATGTCTGCATATATTTCAAGTTCATACTTCTAGTAATCTAAATCCTGATATCCACATGGACAGGAGTTAATTTCATTAATTTGTTGTCCCTAGTTTGATTTATAACATTTTCACATAAAATTTCATATTTCATATTTATGTATCCATGGTGAATAAAATGTTATAAATCAACATTCTACCTATTCATTTACGAATTATACACGACGTTAAGATATTTAAAAAGGAAATAATGAAGCTAACCATACTAGATTTATAATTAATGTGCATATTAGCTGTTCAATGATTGTTATACTCATGTACTTATGCCTTTTGGTTTCCTCGTTCATTCTGATTAATATTTGTAAATTATTATTACCCCTACCTTTGTAAATATGTTTTTTCTGTTTTTTTTACCTGTTTGTAATGTATATTTTGTATTATTTTATGTATCTTATGTATTTCTGTATTCTTATGTTTCACGACCCTGCTGAAAAACAGCTTGTAGCTGAAGCGGGCATTTTATTATTGTATATACCGTGATTAAATAAAATAAACAAACAATAAATGGTCATGTGTCATGAACTCGCCTCCCAAATAACTCAGTCCCAAATAGGGTGGCACCGTTACATTTTGGGATTTTTTGCAAACATTTTCTTAATTTGTTTCAAAACTACAAAACCTTTCCTAACAAATTTGGTATCATTTTAAAGAACTACCAGAATGCTATCTGTATGCAAAGTTTCAAAGGTACACCTCTTTCCAAAATGGAGATACAGCTATTTTCGACCTGCTCGCCATTGTTCCCTATTGTGTTTTCAATGGCTACGCGCGAAAACAACAAGAAGTTAACCTACCCAACGCTAGGGGCGCCCTTACGAAATTCAGCGTTACACAAAATCCCCGAAGTGTCCAGTCTTCCCCTTGTAGTGTCTTTGGTTGTGCCTATGGTGCGGTGAGCAGCTGAGTGAACGTTACATAAGAAGTGAAAATATGTTCCATGTTGAGAGAAAATGGCAGGTATGTTGAAGAAAGTAGCTGGGCGTTGCAGGCAGATTGTTAAAAAAGAATGCAGGTTGAACTTTGAAGGGATTTCTGTGAGGAGATCCTATGGAAGTCGTGCCAGAAGCCATGTAAAATCGGTTGGATTGTTGACATGTTACCAAATCCAGCAGGAAAATCGCACCGGTCGCTCACTGATTGATTGCCCAGAACTACGGCGGTCGTGCTCGCGTGAGAAGAGGTCCTGTGCTACCCTCCGTCGTGATGTCGGTGATTCATATTCATCTAAATTGTCGTCTTCCTATGGCCATTTTCACAAGGCTGTGATGTTATCGACAGATATAGAAGCACTGTCAAAACACAACTGTTCATCATCTGAATCTGATTTTATAACGAGTCAAACTCAAAGTCTTCACATAACTAAATTAAAAAGAAATCTGTTTGGTTCTCACGACATTCACGATGAAGCAGCTGTTGTTGACGAGGCTCGGGGTAATACAGGTTCACTTGCAAATCATATAGGATTTGGAATATTGAATATGAACTCCAGGGTGTTGCTCCGTTCTACTGGTGTTTATGATGTACATTTGTCTTTGCTAAGCTTAGCAAATCGTTTTAATCACCTTAATACTCATCACACAAGAAAGATCGAGAATGGTGGAATTCACGCTCGCCATTATGCGACCCGGGCGCATTCACGAAGGCCCGTCAAAAAGCAGAAGAACTACTACGAGGAGCTGGGCATCACGCCGCATGCCACTCAGGCCCAAGTGAAGTCTGCGTACATCAACCTGAGCAAGATCTACCATCCGGACAAGAACGCCGGCTGCAAGGTTTCCCACGGTCGTTTCGCGGCGATCAACGAGGCCTACAGCGTACTGGGGAAACTGACGCTGCGGAAGCGCTACGACCGGGGGACGCTCAGCCAGAAGGACATCTACAGCGATGTGAGCAAGGAGGAGAAGGCCCACGAACACCACCATCCTCACCACCACGCTGGCAGTGCCACGAACACGTCGGCCGGCATACCCTTCAGCGAGGAGGCGAAACGGCACGCGAAGAAGATGGACGACTTCTTCAGCGAGCATTACAAAAACGCGCTGGAAAAGGGGCGGAGGGATAAGATGGAGAGGAAGCAGAGGACGGAGGAGTACATGGAGATGCAGGAGAAGGCCAAAATCTCGCCGCTCGTCCTCGCTCTCTTCATGCTGCTGTCCGTCACTCTTGCGGTCAAAAGCGTGACATCACAGTCGGCTCTGGACAGTAAGCTTAAAAAAGGGAGTTAACAGGAGTTTACAGGACTCTCGCAATCTGAAGCTCGACGTCAAAGTCAGCTTTAGAGTAGACAACAAGCGGAGGGAGACTCCAGAGACTGTGTCCAGATTGTATCCTCGCTCTCTTCATCATGCTGGTGTTGGTCACTCTCGCTGTCAAAAGCGGGACATGAAAGTCGGCTCTGGACAATAAGCTGAGAAAAGGGAGCAAAGTGACACTCAAGACCTATGCCCAGATTGTATCCTCGCTCTCTTCAAGCTGTCGTCAGTCACTCTTGCGGTCAAAAGTGTGACGTCAAAAGTCAGCTCTGGACAATATGCTGAGAAAAGGGAGCTGAGAGGAACTCTAGACCGAGTCCATTTGATTGCATGCACTGATATAAATTCCTCAAATGTACAGTGGAACCTCATTATATTTAGGATCTCGGGGCCATGAAAATAAATACATATGTAGGTATCTTGTCATAATTATATCAGTGTAAAAAAAGAAAGAATGCATCTAGAAAGAACTGGGACTGGCAAAATCACTATTAATAATAAGGATTTTACTTTTATCAGGGTTCTTTATAACCAGGTTCCACTGTATTTGTGATATCTTTTGATGATGAATGTTAATAATGTGTTGCTGTGCTTTTCAGGGAAATTTAAGTTACAGTATCATTATTCTTAGATTGTATTTCTAGGCAACTATTGAAAACACTCTCATTAGCCCTTTGCAATTAAAAAATGATAGGTAAATGTAAGTTCTTGATGAACAATTGTACACCAGTTTGTACACCAGTTTGTACTTGAATGTCAAAACAATTTGGGCAGAAAATTAGGTTTAATTCATTCGATTGACATTTTCTTTCTAAAATGTAGAAGGTGTCCCAAGTGGCCTTGATTTGCATGTCAACAATATAAGAAAACACAAAAAAGACTTGTTGATGAAATTTCGCATTGTAACTAGATTGGTTTGTCTGTTTACAAGTCCTTAAATTGGGTATGAATCCAGTTTAAATTAAAATTGTGAAGATTTAATCCAGGTTAGGTTGAATTGATTGCCAACTGCCAAGTTTTGTGGTTCGAACAACAACGTGTCATTCGCAATCAAAATCATAACCAATTTTAGGTTTTGATGGTTTTACTTTTTTTTGCATAATGTACATCTTTTTAAAAACTTTCAAAGCAAGGATTTTAAGGATCATTTATTTTATAATTTTAAACTTTACTTTGTAATTTGTATACCTGTTCACATTTTCATGAGTTAAACATACATTAGTCTTAAAGTCATACCTGTAAAGTGTCCAAATCCACGAAAATTACTTGGAGCTTCCTCGTTTCTCTTCTACCGTGTTGTTTAGCTATAAATGGTAAAAGAAGAATAAAATAGGGTTTGATTCTTTCAAATGTCCCTTTAGTATGAAGATAATTATCATTGAAAATCATCATCTCAAAACCGTTGCCCAACGGTTTTGGTAAAAAGTACAATTGCCCTAGCTGAGAACGTCCGCATGAGTGCGTGAGAACATTCCGGAGATTGAGCGAGCCTGCAAATTCCATGAATTCTGTACTACGTATGTAAACATACACGAGTGCGAATATCTCAAACGGATCATTCATTACTGCGACAAATGTATGGCAGACCATCAGTATTCGGTGATAAAATATGAACTCAATATTCGTTTTTTTCACTAGGTAAACAGTGTTCGTTTTCTTTCAAACTTTCACAAATCTTTCAATTGTATTTTGCAATGATATTGATATAGGATTGAAGTCTCAAATGTCATTTTGTGCAATATCTGACACTTTACAGGTATCACTTTAATCATAACATCTGTAATGAATACTGTACAATTATTAATGTTCTTATTTTAAGCTTTGAGGCACGGAGTGAACTTTTTATTGCTAGTGTATTTAATAGTTGGTTCAAATATTTTATGACATAAGACAACTATTTTGCATTGATTTGAAAGATAATGGTCATGATATTGTACATTATTTTATCTTGTATACCTGTTTCAATCTCCATTTCGTAGTGAAAATATTTACTGCCTTCGATAGTAGTATACAATCACAGCCATTCATTTTACTTTTTTATTTGAACATTACTTGTACATTTTCTTTGATCTTTATCTTTGTAAGAATGCAACTTGCAAAACAATGCAATGTTATATACAGAAAATGCAATTATTATTTCTCCTGTTATGTGTGTGGAAAATATGTATTTAAAATATCTTCATAAATCTGAGATAAATCTTCAGTATGAAAATTATCTATTTCAGGCTGTAAGATCTCAGGTGCTTAGATAACTGATCACAATATTCAAAATCCACACATTATATAAACCGATGTAATGTATACTTTATGTAGATTTTTGACCGAAAATTGTTTACCTTCAGGCTTCAGTTTGGCATATTTATGCTTTAATATTCAATACTAAAAGTTAACAATTGACTTTGTAAGATGAAGGCCTTACATACATGAGCATGAATTTTTAATGTATGAATGTTTGGAAACTAAAATTATGATAAGCACAATACAGTAATAGTACATGTACATGTACATGAAATTACTAGTGCTGCAGAGATTTGTTGTTACATTGTAATATATATTAAATCTTATGAAATTTGAATCAATTCATGATAGTATTTGTTTTTCTATGCACATTTATGACTAGTCTGTAAAAAAGCAACATACACAGTGGAACCTTGTTTTAATAAGCTTAGGACCATGGAAATTATCTTGTTATATCAGGTATCTGGTTCAAGTAAAAAGAAAAAGAAAAAAAGAAAAAAGAAAATAAAGAGCTCATACCAGTAAAATGAATCATTGTAAAAGGGATTTGTTTGACCAGAGCTCTTCATAACGAGGTTCCACTGTTTTAACATCCACTTAAATCACAACTTACATTCACACATACAATTTTACATGACCATACTTTTGAGGACAGCTAACTTGCCTATTGTGCCTCTATTAATAGTTGTTGGTGATGTACCCGACACAAGCACAAACTCATTGTTTTACAGTCGGGAGTCTTCAAAGGTCCATTGTTCAGGAAACTTTTCTGTATGGTCTGTTTCCTCACTTTATAATGACTATAGAATACACAAACACATGCACACACACAGACAACATCGCATGCATTTATGGAAATAAAATAAGACACACCCAGGGGGGTGTTTCACAAAGATTCAAAGTTGAAATCAGTAATATTTGTTATTATCAAGGAGCCTTGAAGTAATTGATATAAACGTTTCAAATACTTGGTATGTTTGCTTTTGAATTTATTCCAAGGCTACAAATGGCTTTCCATAATAGTTAGGTCCAACTTATAGTTAAGTTGACCCTAGAGAATCTTTGTGAAAAACCATGCAGGCCCTGTTGCAGAAAGAGTTGCAATCCATCGTAAGGTTGCAATTAATTGCAAGTAGGATCATGTGATTAAATGCACATATATGATTGTTCAAATGTGATCGATTGAAACTCTTTCTGCAATGAGGCTCCTACATGTATACAGTTCTGCATGTACTGTACATTCATTGAGTGTACATGTACATTGTGACATTGGTGGGTGGATTAAATACAATTTAAAACATAAAATGACAAAGAAAACAGAAAATTGCATTTTCATTGGTTTATTTCATACAAGTATGTAAATGACTAAAATATATTAAGATGTAATTTACATTTAAATGTATATTGATCAGTTGTGCAATGTTCAGTTAATATCACAGATCAAGCTATCAAATCAAAGTGAGGTTTCAATCAAATATAATGCCAAGAAATAATCCTTTACTATCACATGTTATGATGGAAGTTAAAATGCAGATGATCGGGGCCCAGTACTCGTGAAACCTTGCTAGGTTTGACAAATATATAATACTCTTGTTGATGCTTACTAAGACCCATCATCAAGTAATTGCTTAGCTGGCAACAAAAGATTGACATGTTTTGTAGTGATCACGGTTTCAAGTCAAAACCTTCAATTTGCATTACATGGGGCAGATGAAATAAAGCTCAAGAACTGATTAAATACAGTGTTAATTTACCTTGTTATATCAGTGTAAAAAACTAAGGATTATAAAAGACTGGGACTCGCGAAATTACCTTGCTCTAAGAGGGTTTTGTTGTATCGGAGCTCTTTATAACAAGGTTCCCCTGTACTACATGCACAACACCTTGCCTACAGAAACATGGTGGGCTACGTAATACGTCTGGGGATTTCAGAATCTTTAGGGGAACAGGTTCAAACCATAACACATGAAAATAATAATCCTACTTGCTAGTTCTGTCATTTTTTGTTATAATATAAGTAACAAATAATGCATTTAATAAACATCTAGCATTGTATCACAACATCCTTAGAAAACTAATTTTGCTATGAGGGAAAAGGGAAATGATTATGAAGCACTTCATGAAATATAAAAGGGTTAATACAGTACATGTGTTTGGCTAAGATTGATTAAATATTTTTTACACTCAAACTTATAATTAACATACATGTACGTTAAATTGCTTTTAAACTCATTTTAGACAAAGAGCCTCAAAATACAAGTATGTACGCTTTGGCCAGACTAGTTCATGCTATTTTTTCTAGGCAACCGCATATCCAACAGACCTCTAAAAGTTTAAATGCTTCTACTTTATAGGAGGCTTCAATTCTATGATCTATCCTGACAATGGATCTTTCTTCTCTGGTTTAAGCTCAATTATTTACAAATACGGATCACAATATCAATATTGACTGAAATATTAAACATGTAGTACAAAGCTATAGATAAATGCAAGCATACATTGGTTTTTATTTCCAAATACAAATAATTACCATAAAACATGCACTTACATTAGTATGATAAGATGACATTATGTAAAGGATCTAAATAGTAAGCACGTAAGAATGGCATTCTATGTAAAGGATCTAAATAGTAAGTACGTAAGAATGTTAATTGTCAAAGAGGGGATTCCATACATGCTGACACATGAAGTACTGAACAAAATAAACAATCTATTTTATAAGTTAAAACAAGGGAATACACTTTGCCCTGAAAGTGTATACGAAATATTATTATACAGAAATCAGTTAAAGGGAATCACCACCTAAAGATAATTCTTATAAATAAAAGGTTATTGTTTTGGTAGTCCATTCCAGTGATTCCACCTACAAGTTCAGAAAAATTGGCTTGCAGATAAAAAATAAAATAATTTGAAAACTCATCACCATACTAGCGTGAGTGTTCATCGGTCTGCATACGAAGACTACGGCTATTTTATGGCACGTATGTGTCTTCGTGGCTCTATCATCTCTGAACGTACACGTGTATAGAGTTGGCGCACTCACAGACAATTGGCGCATTCTGAACCATGAGGCCCTAATGATTCCTTAAGTGTTGGTGATTAATTGTATTGTTTATGAATTACCCAACCCTTTGCAAAGTGTTGTACATCTATTTAATATCAAACACTGATACCAAATCATGTAAGACTGTATTGTCCTTTACGGGGTGGTCCCCTTTAATGCATTGGATCAGACTTTCATTCTTATTCTTCAAGGCTATATGAAGCATGTATTTGCAGTTTTAACAAAACTACTTTATTAATCACCAAGTTTCAATATGAAAAGTGGTTTCAAAAAGGTTATTTCTGTCATCATTTTACCTCTGATAAAGAGCATGTTAAGTCGGAAGCTCAGATTCCATTTGACTTAAATAGAAAAGGTGTAGACATGCATGTACATGAAGAGTCTGGCTTAATATGAAATTTAAACCTGTAGATATTTCTACGGTGAATATAAAATATTGCAACACTTTTTGAATAGAAAAAAAAAAACTCAATGAACATAACACAAACCCCTTGTGATCCGATATATTACACACACACTCAAATGCAGAACACTCAATACTGTCAACCTTTAATGCATACGTCAAATCAACTAGGACTGCAGAAAAAGAAAAAAGCTATTGCTTAATGAAGTGATCCATTCACTTTGTACAATTTCAACCAAAATCACTTGGAGCTTTCCCACTTCTCTTGTATCTTGTTGTTTGGCTTATGGTAACAGAAGAATGAAATGGGTTCTGATTTTTCAAATGTCTCCATAATCGTGGATATATTTAAGATTGAATTTGGGAGCGTCTATAGACGGTTTCCGACCGTAGTCAAAAGTATCTGAATTTGAATAATCGATGGTCCAAAATATCCAAATTCAGATACTTCACACGAACGGTCGGGATCAAATCAGACATTGATTTTCTCTGTTTTCACTAGGTAAACTGTATTTTTTTTTTTTTTCAATGAAATTCTCACATATCATTCTCAAGAATCTTACAATGAAATTGGTACATGATTGAAGTCTCAAACATTGCTTTGGGGGGAAAATATAAAGTTAATGGATCACTTCAAAGAAAATTTCGACAAAAAGACTCAAGTAAAAAATAATTAAAAAAGCTACAGTAAAACAAAAAACAAAGAATGGAGAACCAGCATACACCTTTAGACTTGGCCAATAAACAACTTGGGCAATTTTGACTAGCTAAAAGATGAGTATATGAGCACATATGAAAGATTGAACCTTAAATTTAACAAAATATCAAAGTTGAAGGGAAATTTAATGTTATTGTTATACATGAACATTGTAGCATGTGTCCCATCAAATACATCATGCAACTGCTTTTTTTAAATGTAATTGACTATGTTACTGTTGCATATTTTATAATCAAAGTACAAATATTCCCTGTATCTTATCATAGTTAGATTGCTACATGGTTGAAAAAAAAAAAGTTTAGATTTGATCAAAACATGATATTCAAACTGACTTCTCTAATAAAATATTGAATCTGTAAAGATGCACACAACAAGAGAACAAGAAAACAAATAAGTTACAGTTCTGAGTTTATGTCACCAATGTGTAAATTTGTATAACATATTGGCCCTATATTATTGTGAGTACCTTTCATCTTGCAAATCAACTAGGATTTTGTTTGTCTTGTTTACACATTTCATGTTAAAATATACATGCAAAGCTAAATTTCAATAACATTAAATATCCTTTTCTTTTCCAGAGAAAAACAAAAAGTGAGAACATTTCCCTACAAATATCTATACTTAGCTGAGTATATAAAGTCACTAAAATGTCTATTGGTCTAAGATCCTGAATTGCTTACAAATGTTCCATTTTGGCAGAAAAATATACATAAAAGTAGAGTATACAGTACATAATTACAAAGTACATTTTAATACACATATATTGCAGTTATACACATTGCAAAATAACTATGATAATAAACTAGAATGCTCATCATATCCAGGGCTTGACAATAGCACTTGTCCGATTGATCACCCAGGGCAAGTAGAGATTGAAGTTGGGCCAGTTGGCCCCCCCCCCCCCCCTAAAAAAAAAACAGATACAAATCTTGTATACTTCAATGTCCAACCTCTTCTTATAATTATTATAGTTTTGCATTAATAAAGGGAGTAATATTTTGAATAGTAGACGGGGGTCTGTAAATGTTTGTTTCAAGCTACCAATATCTGACCATTTTCACACAACAACCAGTGGACATATCAGATAGCAATAATATACATTGTATCAACCACTCGTCACTTTTTGCACATGTCAACAAAGTTACTAGATACCTTTAAGCATGACAGCATGTTGACATCGTCAATCTATCTTTGAACACTGCATTCTAACCACACCTGGGGTAAAAGTCCATGTCCACCGAGAATTCTGGGCCTGGTAGGGCATCATGGCAGCATGTTGCGGTAGCCCAGGGGGCCGATACACTATCCTTTCACATGATCCCATCCTACAGATCTACTATAGTCGATCTATCTTTGCACACTGGTAATAATAGTTTCTGGCATCACTTTGTCTGTCAGGCACCAACATGTTTTAGCATGGATATATGCAGGTAGCGATGGCATTCTAACCGCACTCGGGGTGGGTGTCCACATAGAACTGGAGTTCCTGGACTGGTATGGCATGGTAGCATGTTGTGGTAGCCCGGGGCTGATAAATCATCATTGGACATCCTGCTCTTTGGATGCATATGTGTTATCTCATATGTGCACATTGGTAATCTTTTCTTGTACATATATCACATTAGACTGTCAGCCACTGATGTGTTTAGCGTGGATATGCTGGTAGCGATTCTAACCACACCTGGGGTGGGTGTCCACATAGAACTGGAGTTCCTGGACTGGTATGGCATGGTACCATGTTGCGGTAGCCCGGGGCTGATACACCACTCTTTTACATCCTGACATACCTACAGATGAATTATCTCTTATTTGCACAGTTGGTAATAGATTCTTGTTCAATTATCACATTGATCGTCAGCCACTGATATGTATTAGCGTGGATATGCCGGTAGCGAAGGCATTCTAACAGCACCTGGGGTGGGTGTCCACATAGAACTGGAGTTCCGGGACTCGTATGGATGGCATGGTAGCATGCTATGGTAGCCCAGGCTGATACACCACCCTTTTACATCCTGACCTACCTACGGATGTATTATCTCTTATTTGCACAGTTGGTAATAGTTACTTGTTCATGTATCACATCGATTGTTAGCCACTGATATGTATTAGCGTGGATATGCCGGTAGCGAAGGCATTCTAACAGCACCTGGGCTGGGCGTCCATGGAGGACCCGAGTTCTGTGACTGATACGACATGGCAGCCTGTTGCGGGAACCCGGGCTGATAGACCGGCGCTTGGCCCCCCGTTCTAGGGGGAATGCCTGGGGCAGGCCTCGCGGGTGACGGGGTGTTGGCCAAGGGCATTGCCATGGGAACGTCTATGTTTACGTACGTCTGCGGGCTCGGCGCGGTCCGGGTCGGTTGAGTACGCATGAGCTCGCGCATTTTGTCTGACTTGATGCGTCGTATGTGCGCCAGCATGCGCCTTTGCGTGAACTGTTCTAAAAAGTCTGAGAGGGGTAGACCGCCACTGAGGAACAGCTCCGCAATTTCCTGCAAAAAATAGCAGAAAGAAAGAAATCATGCATTATTAAACAATAATAATCATTCTACTTCAGAGGAACAGTTAACAAACAAGGCGATAGCCACAATGTGTCTCGCCCACTTGCGCGCATTTATGCCAACGAAGTTTGGTTACAAACAGAAAGTTATCAACCCTAATAGACTCTTACCCCCAAACTTTTACATTTGACCTCATTTGACCTTTGATATACTTATGTGACCTTTGACCCCAGAACATCATGGAGGCCAATATAGGGCATCTACCAATCAAGCTTGGTTACAAACAGATACAGGATTGGAAAGTTATTCACATTTTTGTAAGGGTCACGGACGACCGACGGAGGTTAGAGAACAGATGGACGCAATTTGGATCCCTTACTCCACCTCGGTGGGCTCGACAAAAATGATATTCACAATTGCAAAGCTTGATGGAGCTTGACAGATGAGGCATTGTTAATATTTGAGGCATTTCTGGGGATTAATTACAATGATCCCCGTCTAATTTTTCCCCTAGTTAGCACCTTCATTTTTCAAGTCCATATTACATAAAATTACATTAAATGTAAAAGGCATGCTTACAGCTTGATTTTGCACTCTTTTAACCTCTTGTCTATGGACTATGTAAAAAAGTCTATGGGGATTTCAGAAACTTCAGGGGACTATGTTAAATAATAATAACATACAACATACCTCTGATTCTTCTTCTGTTTTTGATGCAGATGTTTCCAGCATGACTTTGGCAGCGTCCATGGACAAGTTCTCATTGCTAGATTCTGCAAAATAAACACAAGGAGCATATTAATAATTTGATAATTTAATGGTAGAATCTTATAACAGGCTCATACATGTATCTGTCATGGGCCCTGTTGCAGAAAGAGAACGATCGATTGTAAGTTACAATTGATTGTAAGTCAGAAAATGTACGTGTTTCAACCAATCAGATTTGCGCATTTAGAACACATGATGTGACTTACAATCGATTGTATCTCTTTCTGCAACGGGGCCATGATGTGACACTGCTTGGCCCTTTATAATAATGATTTACAATTAATCATAGAATCATTTGATTGATCGTACAATTTATTAATTGATCAATTTATTAATCGTACAATAAATCTTTAATCTTTGTTTCAAAGCCCAGGTGTTTTTTTACTCAAGGTCATCAGGTTCAGTTCACACACACACAATGAAAATGTGTACCATCTCAACTCCCCGGGAAGCAAACTTGCTCTATTCTGCCGATGGTTCAAGACTGTCCAACATCCGACTATAGTACCCATTTATTATTTTGGTAGAGAGCAGCATGCAGGTTATGTGTTGATGAAGCCAAAGGACATCAACACCTCCTTATGAATAAATTATTAATGTTAGTGGCTAAGCTACAGGAGGGGGGGGGGGGGGGAATATACCCCCCCCCCCCCCCTCAATAATAAAGACAAAAACAATAAAGAACATTTATGGGTTAATATTCTAACAAAATAGAGAAATACATGGGGTGTGCCCCCCCCCCCCCCCCCCCTGAATAATTCCTGTGCCCAGCTCCCATAATTAGTCCGACCACGCTACAACACTGATTATTGTTACTATTTTTCCAAAAATAATTACCTAGTTTTCTTCTGGCCTCATCATAGATTTCCCTCTGCGTCTTTGCCTCCTCATGCAGCCTTGCGAGCTGTACACGTCCTTCTCTTAACCTCGTCTCCCGCGACAGGTTGAAGTCCGCCAGACTCCTGTTTTCAGCCATCGCCATCTCCTTGTCAACTTGCCTCTGTTTGTTCTGGTTGGGGGGCAACGGGAAAACGTTAGAAATTTGAAATATAATAACATTATAAATGTGTAAAAAAAAGATTGCTTCTCATGACAGATTGAAGTACGCAAGTACCTGGACTTTTTTCTGCCATCGCCATCTCTTGGTTTTGGCGGGGGGGGGGGGGGGGGGGGAGGGGGTGGGGGGACAACATGAAAAATTAAACTTTGAAAATTGAAACAGGAAAACATTTATTATACAACTAAATATTTTTCTTTTATGACAGATTGAAGGCCGCCGAACTCCTGTTTTCAGCCATCGCCATCTCTCTGTGGACTTGCCTCTGTCTGTTCTGGAGGAAAAACAACAGCTTTTCATCTAATTGAGAAAATTAAGAGCGCCAAGTCAATTTGTGTACTTCATGAGAATAATCATGTTGAAACTAGTTTGAAAATTGACACAGGAAAACATCACACATGTGCTAACAATAACTGTCCCTCATGAAATATTGAAGACTGCCAGACGTATTTTGGGGGACATTGCCATCTCCTTATCCATCTGCTTAATAGATGTGTTTTTCTTGAGGAAAATATTAGGAAAGAACAATGCATACAGTTTGAAAATGTCCACCAGTAAAAACATGTACAAGTATGTAAATGTGCCTGCTTTGAATCTAGTTTAGTTAAATACTCAATGCCATTACATTTCAATTAGAGGGTCACTGATAAAAAATTTTAAAAACACCAAGTTTGAAAATAATAAGTTTTGGCTTCCAGTAATCAATTTCAAGATGCAATTCATTATTTATACATAATTTGTGCAAAATGTACAATGTATATATTAGGCTCTCATTTCAATGTACACAACAAGATAAGATCATCAAAATAGATGCTAGATTACATAATATTATGTCATTTTGTTTGTACTGTTTATTAGTTTTACACATCATGAAAACTGCATGAATGCAATACATGCACTAGCAGACTTACCTTCTTTTGTGGTAGAGGTGGTGGAGCACTGTTTGACCTTACAAACTTCTTCATATTTCTTATAGTACCCTTATTTTTCCCAGGTGCAAACTCCAATGTGTCCAAAATATTGCTCAATCAAAAACTCACAAATTAGAGGTTAACATTTGATTCATGAATTTGTCAAAATGGCAATGCACCGATTCATGTGCGAAACAGGATAAAGGCGTTACAGTCAGATTACATGTCTGAATTCACACACGCATGTGTACGCCGAACAATACCAATAGAAAAGTCAAATCCGCACTGTATCATTTATAACTGAAGACAGGAAAAGACACTTGAGTCAAGTAGTGGATCTTAGAATAATCAATCATGAATATGGATATCATAAATGAGCAAGACAGGATATGTTGAACAAACAAAAAAAAGTGGTCAAAAGTCAAAACCAATAAATAAACAAAATGGGAGATTGCACGTGTTTGATAGTACGATATGGTACAGTCAACTTTAATAGAACAAGGGTACACTTCAAAGAAAACCCCAGTATGATTAAATACTCGATAGACCAATGAATATGATCTATAAAGAAAATTCAAAGATGCTAGATCGCACAGTTACAAGACAATGGTGCAGCCAACTCAACTTAAGGGTCCAACTTCAATCATCGATTCACGGTACAGTTTAAATAAATGAATGCATTACGAAATTCGCAGATCTATTCTAGATGGCACGTGTACGAGAGAATGGTACAGCCAACTCGGTGCAAGGGTTCAACGTCAATCAGATCCACAGTGCGATACGTCAATGGATAGCGAAGAATGAAACAGCCCTGGAAATATCCTCAGACAGGATGAGATCTTCGAAAAAACAACAGAAAAGGTTTCAGAATGCACGTGTTCAAGAAAAAAGTACAGTCAATTCGGTATGTACAATCAAGCTTGCCTCGAAGGCAAATCCACGATACAATACATGATACATGTCGATTGTATACGAGAAGGGAGATGCACACAGTACAGGACATTCTATGAATTATACCAAGACAACGGTGGATATCCTATGTGGCAATAATCAATCTTGAAAAAGTTGAAAGCGAATCCATGGTACATGTACTTGTAGATTTACAGACAAGTAGGTGGTGATGCACACTGGACAGTACAGGACGTTCTAAGAATTATACTAAGACAACGGTGGATATCCTATGTGACAATAATCAAGCTTGAAAAAGTTGAAAGCAAATCCATGGTACATTTAGATTGTAGACGAGTAGGTAGTGATGCACACTGGACTAATACCTCCTTGATTAAACTAAGACAACGGTGGATATCCTATGTGTCACCCCTATAGTTTCCTATACATGTACACCGTCACTGAGAACCTGCTGACTACTGAACCCTGCCCAGTTCAGACGCCCCCCTGCATGAAGTCATCAGGCTGTAGGGAGAGGAATGCCCCCCAGACCAGCGGGGGAGCATGGCTGGAGAAATTGCAAATTTGCCCCGAGGCAAGGCGAGTCATCCTTTTCACATCATGAGTTTTTTGTATTGCGGCTTGCCTCTGTAAGGGTCTAGAAGCTGAATTTGATGTGAAAGTGTCATCGTACCAGTCTACATAGTATTTAAATATTATAATCTGTTAAGAAACGGAGCATGAAGTAATGAGGCTGTAGGGAGAGAATTGAGGAATACAGTGGGTCTGCACTTAATTGGGTAGGCTTTTGCAGAACATTGTTACCTAACAGGAGTATAGTATCCCATTAAACTTCACCCCATCCTGCAGAGACCACTGCACTGTACCGCTTAGCCTCTACTGTACCCATGTGCCTTTAAAACCCCTTCTGTACCCCTTAAACTGTAGTACTGTATCCCAGGAAAAGAATTAATATTAATTTTTTTCAGGGGCTACTTTGAACTCAAGCTTGCCTGCATGAAAATAACACTCTAATATTTGATTTGCTTTGACATGATAGAACTCCATGCAGATATTTGGGGGCTCTTTTTGGCATTTCACGGCGAATTCACCCCTGTGTATTGTTTTCACTGTATCCCTGTATCCCTTAAAGGCCAATACCAGTTTTGGGAAACGCCCCCCTCTCAAAAAATGAAAGCGGCTTTCATAAACGTTTTAACTGATATTTCTGCATTTGACGTTAGTAAGGTTCAGATTTTTCCACACACGCTCCTTTTTATGCTATTTCAATAATACTAATCAATTAGATTGACTAATAAAGTTATTTCCCACTACTGGCATTTCCCTTTAACCCCTACTGTACCCCTTCACCCCTACTGTACCCCTTTACCCTTACTTTGGCCAAAGCCAAAAGTAGTCAACCCAAGGGTACAAATTTCAAATTGAAAAAATCATATTCTTTCATGTATGATAGGAAAGGTGAGTATCTGCAGTTTCCGGAACTTTGTTCGGCTAAGCATACCGTCTCTCGGATTTCCTGAAATACACTTTTAAATAATGAAAAGCGCCCTCACAGCGCGACGGGACGGAATTTTGAAAAATTTGATTTATAAAAAAACTAAGTTCATTCTAGAAATATAGAAGTGTTTTTGGATAGCTCATGCATAGGACAATTGTACCACCTACATTTCATATAATACTGCCCTCTTTAGTTGGGCAAAAAATTGCCTTATTCTGACATTTTTCCGTCCCGTCGCGTTTTGACATCCATTTTTTAGCGTCACTCAATATTAGAGCAGTTATTTATTGCCATCTTCTCTGAAGTATCAATGAATTCATGCCCTAACATTTTTATGAGGTTAGAATTTCATTTCCTCTTTTCAGAAAAATTCTACGAGGCTTTGGCATTTTCGCGACCGGACGAAATTTGCGCGACGGGACGGAATTTAATCCAGATTAAATCCCATTTTCAATGCAATTTCATCACAAATTTGCTTTCTTCTGTATAGTTGAAAGAGAATAAAAAACGGTTTCATGTATTTCTGCTTTAAAATGAACTAATTTGCTAATTAACTAAAATTTATTTTGAGAGGAAAATATTCACATTATTTGGGTGGGAACTCTCCTCCATAAGCTATGTACAGCAGTGCTTCCACACTTACTATAAATATTGTTTCTGATTTTTTTTTTTATTCAGTTTATTTTGAAATCCAAGCAGCAAATGATAAAAAATGCTATTTTAGCTAGTAGTAAATGTAATTTTTATCTTAACAAATTAATAAATCTTTTTAAAAAAAGGAAATAAATTTGTATTACACAAAAAAAATGCCATTTGTTTTGTACATGGTCCAATGGGTAAAATTTGTAATTTTCTCTTTTTACTGTGATATCAATACTAAATATGCTTAAAACTATTTTGTATTGGCCATTAGGTGAAATAAATGTTTAAAATGGCAAAAAAATTCATGAGGGATTGAAAATTATTGCAATTGAAAAATTTGCCATTTGTTTTGTACATGACCAAATTTCCGTCCCGTCGCGTTTCCGTCCCGTCGCGCCGACACCACATTACAAAAATTAAATTTTAAAAAAATGTATTGATGTGGAAGCTTAGCTTTTTCTTGTGTTGAGACTGAACATTCATACCTTTCTTATGATGCATGGCAGGATTTAACTAGGATTTTACTTTTGATAGAAAACAACATTGTTTGCAAAACAAAAAATTGTGTCATTCTATCGTTCCGTCCCGTCGCGCTTCAAAAACATGTAGTTACCATGGAAACAGACTCATAGACTCATAAATTTTTCAATTTTTCTGTTTGATAATATTCATCACTTTACCCTGTCCATGTAACAACCAAATTTTATCCAGTCACATCTTTATTTTTGTTTGTATGATCAAAATAGCTATTAAATTCCGTCCCGTCGCATTTGCCCATACTTTTGGCTTTGGCCCATTTGTACACCAGTGTACCTCCCACACCCCAATGCAACTTAAGGTAGACGAGTCATTCCCCTTTCACACTGCTAGCTATATCGTCTCTATTAGTTGGGGTCAAGAAAAATCGTAGACTAATGATGTGAAAGTGTAATTTGGAAAAGTCTAAATTTAAAGTTACCCTTTACAGTTCAGAAACAGAGCAAGAATGGAAGTCATCAGGCTTGCAGACAGAGGAATACCCCAGACCCCCAGGTTGCATGGCTGGAGAAACTGTGCACTAAGCCGGACACAAAGTTCAGGCCACATTCATGTACGCTTTTCAAATCAGGGTTTGCAATTAATACTAATTGGCCCACTAGCCTACATGTACAGTCATGAATGCAGACTAGTATACAGACACTGCATTTATTTCAATTATAAAGGACATTGGAAACCTGGGCAAACAGTTGTTATCACTTTTTAAAAGAGAGACTGAATCCAGGTAAGAGGAATAATCTCTGTAAGTTTGAGCACAAAGTCACAAATGCTTTGAAATAAGAAAACTATGGTCATGTGTCATGAACTCGCCTCCCAAATAGGGTGGCACCGTTACATTTTTGGATTTTTTGCAACCATTTTCTTAATTTCCTTCACAACTACTAAACCTTTCTTATCAAATTTGGTATCATTTTAAAGAACTACCAGAATGCTATCTGTATACAAAGTTTCAAAGGTATACCTCCTTCCAAAGTGGAGATACAGCTATTTGAAGGTTGGAGCAAGAGGGTGGCACAGGAAGCGGCGCCGCAGGAAGCGGCGCCGCAGGAAGCGGCGCCCGTGTACAAAGTCTATGGGAAAATGCCTCTCAAAGTGCAATTTTTCCTAAAACGTCAATAACTTTGTGAAAACAAGATGTACAACTACAATGTTGGTATCAAATGAAAGCTTAAACATTGAACTATACTGTTTAATCACTGAAAAGTGTTTATCCTAGTTTATTTTCAAATAAAATCAACACAAACATAGAAAATTGGGCGTTACCTGTACAAACTCTATGGGGGGCTTGAGGACACAATCTGGACTGAAACATTTTGTGCATTTTTTTGAGAAAACGTTAATATCTTCACAAAGACAAGGTGTAAGACTACAAATTTGGTATCATATTAAAGCTTACTTATAAAACTTTATTATTTCTCAATTCATTTTAGGCCTGCCCTTTATATTCCATTCCTATAGTGACTCTTACTGTACATAGTGAAAATGATTGATTATTTTTTGTATTTTTTTCAATAAGTATGAATGAAAATATCTCCCACAAAATAATCATGAACCCCATACAATATTATATTGCTGTAAAGGTCTAAGTGTGCTCTGCATGAAAACATTATCATTAGTTGTCTAGAGCTACCTCAGAAAAAATTATCATGGAAAATATTGACCTCGATAACGGGAAACAAAATTTCACATTTTGGTCAATATACAAAAATAAGTATACCCCTAGTATTATTTCTGAGTACATATTTGGATTCCTTGTGAAATTTCCTTTTAGAAAATGTATACTTTTGATAGGATAGGGGGAGTTCTTCAGAAAATATTTGCTCTCAACTGTAACATTGTCTCGCAGAATCCCAAATCGGCATGTAACGCAAAAGGAGGCGACCTCATGACGCATGACCCTATATAAAATAGCCATTTATTTATTTGGGTGACTCAAATGGTCAAGCATTTTCAACTATAATACTCACATTTTTGGTACACAAACTTCCCTATTCTTTGTACTTCCTAGGATACGTTTTCCTTCGCCTTGGTTTGAGTTCAACATGTTTTTTTTTTTAATGCAACATTACATAGTGAGTTTGGGGAATGGAAAAGTTAGGCTAGTTCATATGAGATTTAAAGGGACAGTTGAGTTTTGGTAGAGAGGGTGCTACACAAAATATTTTTTTTGTGAGATAATGAAAAACTGAGTGTCAAATTTGAAAGAGCATACAATTTTAATGGCAGAATAAACTTTATATGATCTAAATCGGTTCAGAAACGGCTGAAATATCCATAAACATAACCATTTGTAATAAATGTGGGGCCCCACAAGTATTTGATAATTTTAAACCAGCCGTTAAAATTTGTTTTAAAATGCTTCCTCTTTTCAAAAATTTTCAAAAGAGGTTTTTAGATAGTTGTTGATTATCTCTCTATCTAATCACTTTTTCAACAAAACATCACATGCACAATATTTTATTTTAAATGGTTTAAACAAATTCGTGTTTTGAAAGTGCCCTCTTTCGTTTAAACAGCTCTTTTTAAATGATAACAGGCTTTATACAAAGTAGTCGTTTGTAAAATTTGTTTTCTTTTTGAGCCTGGTGGAATTATAACTATTAGTGGTGCAGGTTTTGGTTACTAACATTCAGTTTGACTAAAACTGTACTCTCTCTACCAGAACTCAACTACCCCTTTAAACATGGCCCTTCACCTACATTGTAAATCTTTGTTTCACTTCCACAAGGTAATCAGGTAAGTGCTTACAGTATGCAGTCTAATCCAACATGTTTATGGGACCAACTGTAAACCTAAGACATCCTTAAATACTGAAAAGTGTGTTCTAATTACCTGTAGTGTTTTCTGATTAGTTTTAGAACTCAAAACTCAAACTCAATGGCCAGTATTCACAAAGGAGGTTTGTACAAACCCTGGTTCAAACCGCGGTTTACATCTATGGAATGCCAATTGTAAACTGATGGGGAGAGAATGTAAATTCCTTACTTGTTAACAATGTTGATGGTACACATTCTCTCTCGATCAGTTTACAATTGGCATTCCATAGATGTAAACCGCGGTTTGAACCAGGGTTTGTACAAACCTCCTTTGTGAATACGGGCCATTGATTCCTGGTCCCACATGCAATCGTCCATTATTTTGCTGTACATTAGCAAAAGGCAGCAAGTTACATGTAGCTCTCGCACGCAACTTGCTTCCTTTTGCCAGAGTACTGCAACAATATCCCGTACCAGTATTTGCTCATTCAATGATGTCATTACTAAAAATGTACATTCACAGTCTGAAACTAGTACCACAAGAGTGATTCATTCAGGTACATGTATGACAGGTAAGAACTACATGTAGCTCTCTATAATAGTCAAACAAAGTATGTCAAATATAATACATGGTATGTAGAGCTATCTAACATGGAACCCCATTTTAACCATGTTTACCACAGTTGTACGAGTGTAGACAGCCCTTATAAATTTGACCTAATTATGCAAATAGAGTTAGTTTGTTTTATACATGTACTTGAGAAGAAAGTTTGTATTAAGTCTTATTTAAAGTATTTACCAGAACACCCACATGGTTTATCAAAAGACAAACAAAGTATTCTGCATTGCATGATTAAACACAAAGCTGTTGACATTGAATCAATATTCACAAAAAGTATGACTACCAGTATCAAATGGAAGTACATTGTATGTACATGTACAGTATGTCTTTTTAATTTAGCATTATTATACTTTGTAGTTTGTATTAATTGAAACGTGACACTCTTTCTCCTTGTACACTAGTTGTTATCTTCTTGCTGAAATGTACATGTAGGACTACCAAACCACAAACATGTGGGCTGTCGTCCTTGATGGGTTAACACATTCCCACACACACTTCAAGGTTCATATTTATATTATCAAAATAATATTCACATTTCGGTGGCCCAAAACAAGATTTGGGTGACACAAAACAAATAAAAACATGTACTAAAATATAATACCTTAATTATGTTGCCAAGTTTAATGACAAGAGCAATTTGGCATTAATAACTTTTTGATGACTCCAAACTCCAAAGCTACTTTATATGGCCCCAAGCCAGGCAAGAGCTACCTTCATTATCATGAATTAATATTGTAATTTATGGGTTTAGGAAGACATTCTGATGCTGTTGGTTTTTTCCAGTGAAATTGATCAATCTGAGTGTTTCTGCTAGCTTAAATTACATACTGTGGAAGAACACATACTTTCAATGTGATTTTTCTACTTTTATTAACAAATTTATACAAAATTGTGTTTTCAAAATCTCACCTGATTGCCATCATCGGCTATGTCGTTCATCTTATCCTCGGTCTTCAGCAGTCTGGTGAGCTCATCTATGGACAGGTGCTCCAGGAGGGGGAACTCCAGTGGGGCACGCCTCGCCCCCGTCCCTCCTGCTACTGCCCCGCCACCAACGGGGACTGAGGATGGGGTGGGCATAGCAGTGGAAGACACCCCTGGGTAGGTGAGCTGAGGGTTGGAAGACACCCCTGGTTGGTAGGTGGGTTGCTGCATTGGATGCGGGTAACTCAGTCTGGGTGGGGGCCTGGCCTGGGGCAAGCTGGGCATGGACGAGGCGGGGGACGGGGTGGATGGCTGCTGGTAGGCCTGGGGGGATTGGTTCATGGTATAGGGGTAGCTATGGCTGCTATACATGGTGTTGTTATGCATTGGGATGGGGCACGTTTGCAGATGAAGGGAAGGTTAGGTGGGGTCAGGCGTGGGGCCTGTTAGGAAGGGTTCCCTGTGTAGGCAGAGCACATTTGCAGATGAAGGGAAGATTAGATGGGGGTCAGACTTGGATATTGAGGGGGGGGGGGGTCCTTGTGCAGTGCGGGGCACGTTCGTAGATGAAAGACAGATTAGGTGGGGTCAGGCTTGTGTATTGAGGGGGGGGGGGGGTCCCTGTGCAGGTAGGGCACGTTCTCAGATGAAGGGAAGATTATGTGGGGTTCAGGAGTGGGGGTTAGCGAGTGGGCTGGGTTTGGGGGATTCCCAGAGTTGGCAAGAACCTGTTGCCTTGTTGGTGATCTTACTGATCCGATGATCTCTCTCTGCTCACTGCAAAACAACAATAACATACGACACATTATAATTTAGCTTTCATAAACAATAAAAAATAGAAAAATCAAACTGGTAGGCATGGATGACTCTAGACTACATTAGTATGGATCATGTGTGAAAAGTTGCTCCCAAGAATAAATATTATATTCTCCCCTAGTGGGGTATCTGTAATGCCAAAGTTCACATATTTTTAAACACAGATCTGAATCCAGAGAGTGCCCTGGACAAACGATGAGATCAGGAGAAAGTCCAATAAAATTGAAGAGAATTATAAATTTTTCCTGCTTCCAAGATTTAAAAAGATAGTCAAGTTATCCTTGTGTATCTATAGGGCACATACAACAAATGTTGTGAGGATGAAGAAACTGTGTTGATTTATTAAGAGATCTCGTAACATTGTCCAAATCCACAAAACTCACTTAGAACTCTAGTGGTTCTCTCATCCATTGTTGAATTTGTATATCATATAAAGCACGGAACAGGTTTTTTTGTTGTAAATTTCTCTTTCGTTAAAAAGACATTTATGAATCTTGAATTGTTCGGATGTTTATTTTTGGTCACACTAAGAATGGCCCAAATAGGTAAAATCATGTTGGTACTCGCCAGAGACGGTTGCCCAATGGCCAAACAATGGGTGAATGTGCGTGGGGGCAGAGCCTAATCTTGAAGCTATCACAAGTTACATACTGTAAGTACCAGTACCAGTCCACTAGCGAGCATGCAAATTGATACGAATTGATATTCAAATTCATGTGGTGAATCAAGAGTCAGTGACAAAAAATACAGGGCAATTTAACGGTCCTACTAATTGGTGCGAACAAGTGCGAAGTAGTGCCAAGTAGTGCTAACTGGGCCAAGTACCGTGTCTCAGCCAAATTAGCATGTGTGCTGTCCGCCGCGCCGCGCCGTGAACCTGGCGTCCGCAAGCAGCAAGCGAACGGTAGGCTATTTATCTTGTTTCTACTCGCCTTTGTTGGTACATTTCGCACTATTTTTGTTGGCACTATTTTTGTTGGCACCGTTTTTGTTGGCACTATTTGTGTTGGCACTTGTTAGCACTACTTCGCACTACAGTTAGCACTACTTCGCACTACTTGGCACTTGTTTGCACCAATTAGTAGGACCCCAATTGAATCCCCTTTAAAGGGACTTAGTAACATTGTCCAAATCCTCAAAATAAAATTTTAATTCTAGCGGTTCCCTCATACCTTGTTGTATTCATTAACAATAAAATCATGGGACAGGTTTCGGTTTTTCAAATTTCCCTTTCGTTACAAAGATATGTACGATCAAAGTATTCAGATAAGAAAAACTCCGGGCGAGTTTTTCTTCCGTGTACAAAGTGAGTGCAGTGAGTTAGTGTATATCACTTTGCATTTTTGCTCATTACTTGGCCATGCAATGTCCATTTGACTTAAAATTTTCACACAATAACCTGTGGACATATGATATAACAACAATATACATTGCATCAACCATTCATCACTTTTTGCACATGTCATCAAAGTTACTAGATCCCTTTAAAGGGTACTAGTAACCACATCTACAAAGTAAATGGTTCACTCAGGTGAACCATTTACACGCAATATATGCAAATGCGCTGGAGATAACAATACCAGCCATTCGTACACTGTTGCCGGTTCAACAGTTGACCGGCGTGTTTTAGGACGCATCGGTATGAAAACGGACGGGAAATAATCATTTTATTTCTACATTTTGCGGTCTTCAAAACAACAAAGTCGGTAATTATTATCAAAGTATATGAATTGTGGATCACATAAACAAAAGTTTTTTTGCATTTGCTGGTAAATTGAGTGAGAAATCAGCCGACAAAAGAAATTGTTTCCGTTGGATAGTGCAGCGGGCGAAAGAGGTTGATCTCCGCACAACCCTATTGTAATGAACCTATGTGTGATACAAACCACTTTTGTTAATGCAAGTTTGAATAAAAAGTGGAGTACGAAACTGCAGTAGCGCAATACAAAACTGCAATTTCTGGATAAAAATCTATAAAAATGATAGTAGTGATACTGATACTGTAGTGATAGATCAACTAATCTAGGATTCTAGCGTTTTCAATTTCATGGCCTCTTTACATTTAATTGCAATATTTGAAGGGCCGACAAAGGCGACAGTCAAATATTGCAATTAAATGTAAAGTCTAAAGAGGCCATGAAAACGCTAAATACTAGATAGAGTAGATGTGTTGATCTGTATAAAATAGTGCTGTAACCGATCATCGGATCGGCATGCCGATCACGATCCGATCATACATGATCGGACCGTTTTTGCCGATTTCCGATCATTCAGAAAAAATCGGAAGATCGGATCGGCAAAAAAAAAAAAAAAAAAAAAAAAAAAAAAAAAATCAGTTTTTTTTTCTTTGGAAAATGATCCCAAAAAACATATTTTGGGAATATAAATGAATACCAAAGCAACATATATCCATATGAATAAGCCCAAGGTAATCTTGTATGGGTATGCTTTCATTTAAAACTGATTACCTCTCCTTTTACAAAATTACTCACGCCGATTTTGAGCTTAGTCCCATGTGATTAATTTGGCGTAACCTTTAAGAATCACATGGGACTAAGCTCAAAATCGGCGTGAGTAATTTTGTAAAAGAAGAGGTAATCAGTTTGAAATGAAAGCATACCCGTACAAGAATACCTTGGGCTTATTAATAGGGATATATGTTGCTTTGGTATTCATTTATATTCCCAAAATGTGTTTTTGGGGGATCATTTTCCAAAGAAAAAAAAAACGATTTAAAAAAAAAAAAAAAAAAAAAAATGTTATTTTTAATTTTTTTAGCCGATCATCCGATCCCGATCATCGATCCGATTTCGAAGATCGATAAATTTTTGCCGATCCGATCAAACGATCTGATCATCAAGGTCAGTTACAGCACTAGTATAAAAGTTAAAACTGAGATTAAATTTCATGCGCGAATATGAGGAAAATTGATGTCACAAGTTTAAGTTATGACCCACATCTACAAAGTATATGGTCCACTCAGGTGGACCATTTACGCGCAATATATGGTAATACACGGGAGATTACCATTTTTACTGCCTATTCATACACTGTACCGTTCATCAGTTGAACGTTATGTGTTACTGTTAGGATGCATCGGTAATGAAAACAGACGGGAAATAATATACAAATAGCGCACGGCACGGCGTTCGGTAGTGTAAGTGCAGTGCACGCGAGGTTTCTTTAGATTGGTGCCGCCTCTGTGCACGAGCCGCTAGGCGAGTGCGCAGTGCGTACCATCTAAAGATACCGAGCGTGTACTGCACTTACATTGCCGAACAACTAGGGCAAGTGCGCTACACACAACACTACATTGTAATGCTGCGCTATACGGGAACAATGTGGGACAGTACAAAAAAAGTTTGTCAAAATTTCACACAAAATTCTTATCTTAAATTCAACAAAATCAATCATGACTGTCCCTAAAAATGATACAAGTGTTATATGAACTTACCAAAATGGTCCAAATTATTCTTCAAATGTCGAAAAAAATGGAAAATCTGTAGTTTTGGAAAATAAAAAGACTGAGAAAATCTCAGTCGTGATCCCTCTCGAAAGTGTTGCTGCTATCTGGATGACTGTCATGTATTTCCCGCAAGCTTCCCACACCACACGTGTTACCGTATCCGAATTCTGACACGGCGTATCCGAATTCTGATACGGTGTATCCGAAATCGGATACGGTGGGCATGCTTGCAGATCGCGAGTTGGCTTGTTTTGGACAATAATAAGCGGCCTCCGCATGTTGCGGGCGGGCTTTCTTTGTTTACGATGGGACATCGAGCAGGAAGAGAAAGAAATGGAACTTATATGACGATTTTTGTAAGTATGACTTATCATTTTGAAAATGAAATTTTGTACAATAAATCATAAAATCAGCTTCAATCTAGGTATGCAATTTTTAACTTTAGATATGCTGTTCTTTTCTCTCTGTTTGTAGTTCAAATTGTGTCCCGTAGATTTTTACCACTGTGAGCAGTAAATGGTCCATCAGGACCATTTACAATACATTGTAGATGTGGTGCGCTATTGGTTTTATAAAATAGCGACACATCGAGTTTTGATAACAAATAAAAATCCAAAATTACAAATAAGCTATTCTTACTTACTGAATTAAAGGTCCATGGGATTCCACATTTTGCTGCAAGCTCGAGTCGAGTATAATCGAGTATAATCCATAATCCATAAGGGTACACAACATTTTAAAAATATGAAACGCTCCAATTTCCAACACAAAAACGCATTTACAGTTGTGGAGTGTGCAATATCATTTATTTTGCGCGTCTAGCTGCACGCCCGTGCAGTGCGCCAAAAAAGTTGAATGTCACGTGACGCGTTTTGACCAATTACCATGCTTGAAATACTATAGCTATTTTATAATCCTTTTTTTCTACATTTTGCAATCTTCAAAACAACAAAGTCGGTAATTATTATCAAAGTATATGACCGAGGCTGAGCGATTGTTCTTGTGTCATTCATCGAGTCAGTCACACAACACTACATTGTAATGCTGCGCTATACGGGAACAATGTGGGACAGTACAAAAAAAGTTTGTCAAAATTTCACACAAAATTCTTATCTTAAATTCAACAAAATCAATCATGACTGGCCCTAAAAATGATACAAGTGTTATATGAACTTACCAAAATGGTCCAAATTATTCTTCAAATGTCGAAAAAAATGGAAAATCTGCAGTTTTGGAAAATAAAAAGACTGAGAAAATCTCAGTCGTGATCCCTCTCGAAAGTGTTGCTGCTATCTGGATGACTGTCATGTATTTCCCGCAAGCTTCCCACACCACACGTGTTACCGTATCCGAATTCTGACACGGCGTATCCGAATTCTGATACGGCGTATCCGAAATCGGATACGGCGGGCATGCTTGCAGATCGCGAGTTGGCTTGTTTTGGACAATAATAAGCGGCCTCCGCATGTTGCGGGCGGGCTTTCTTTGTTTACGATGGGACATCGAGCAGGAAGAGAAAGAAATGGAACTTATATGACGATTTTTGTAAGTATGACTTATCATTTTGAAAATGAAATTTTGTACAATAAATCATAAAATCAGCTTCAATCTAGGTATGCAATTTTTAACTTTAGATATGCTGTTCTTTTCTCTCTGTTTGTAGTTCAAATTGTGTCCCGTAGATTTTTACCACTGTGAGCAGTAAATGGTCCATCAGGACCATTTACAATACATTGTAGATGTGGAGTCAGTCAACAATTAAATTTATTTGCTGTAATTCACTTATTGATTGTTTAAAATCAGACACAAACAGGCAAATAGGCAATATAATTTATGGAGATTGAATCATTGTCACATTGAGATGATTGATAGTTGATACTGACTCATTTATGATCGTCAACAACAATCATGATGACATGACAATATGGACATGTCAATTGTACGGACTCGACTCTCGTCTCGAGACTCGTTTGTTTATTATTATTTAAAATTATACTTAATTTATATTGATTTAAATAATGAATCAAACATACCCTTTCACGTTAGACACATCTGTCCTCCATTTGCAACAGTCAACTAGAACGAAACTGCACCTTATTACCACCATTTATCACATGCTAGGAAACGGTTCATCTTTTTATCAGGATCTCCACAGAAAGTGCATTTTGCAATGCATGCATTGTGTGTGCAATTCATTTGTGTACAAAATTTGTGCATCGTTAATTTTGTCCCGCATGACGTGTTCTAAGCGAAAGAGGGCGCATTGCTTATTTCGTTTTCGAGCACAGCATTTTTGCAGCTGTATTCGACAGCCCCCTAAAATAAAATAAATAAATCTAAAAACAATCATCATTTTGTATTAAGTAAATAAAGCGGCACACTCCCATTAATGTATTCGAGCGCTCCTACCACCCCAGATGCACTTTGATATTTGTATAGTCATAGTATAAATAACATACATACACCCCTAATCTAATGTAATTTACATCTCATTCTTCTATAATCATTTGGCCATAATTTGTGTTATCTCGTTTTATTAGCTTCAAAAACATGAATGCAGATAAAAACGGCAATCAATATATTGATAGGCTGTCATTTTATTCCTTTCTTGTTTCCTAAAGAATGAAGGTTTCAAAATCAACACAAAATTGGACGACTATGTCTGAAATGTGCAATGATAAGCATATACTGCAGATATATCCTCGGTAATAAATTAAACATGTCATGACAGATCGTTTCAGAATGACTGAATCTTATTATTTTCACAGTTTCGTCCAAAAACGAATATTTTGGAGAACCTCATTAAATCATGATGTAATAAAAAAAATTAAAAAACAGCTAGTAGTAAAAACAATAACAACAACAACAACAACACACACACTTTTTTTTAAAGTGATTTTTATATCTCCAAATTATAAGCATAAACATTTAATAAAACATGTCCAGTGTTTACATCTCTTTCATAAATAAGGAATAGAACAATTACGTCTTGTAGTTATGCTACTATTCCTTATTCATTTAATTGTATTTATAGTTGTTTTGTATTGTATAGTAGTACATAAACCTGATTCCTGATTTGAAGGTGTCTCAGGTGATTGATATTATTTGGAAATCAGTTTCCACCCGGTTAAATTATAATTTTTTTTTAAATTCAAGGTACTTGTAAATAAATTTTGGTCTTGCATTATCAAATACTTTAATACGTTTCAATTGAATTCAATGACAAAGTGTTTAGCCTCTCATTAATAACTAGTAATATATATCATTGTTTTTGCCGTGTAGTATTATAAGGGCTGGTCCCATTGTATGTCATTACATTATTTATGCATTGTAATCATACATTATTGTTATGGAATAATTGTTAATAAGTATTTTTTACCACAAAGCGCAGGAGTTATACTTTGGTTGTAATTTAGTTACTACCATTGTTTAATTTGTAATGGATTCGGTAATATTTTATTTTATTTGGATAAGTTTCGTTATTGTATTTAATGATTGTAGTTTTGCTTTTTATTTACTTTGTTTTTGTTGACTTTTGCAAGTTATGTGTTCTATACAATATAAATGTTTCCTTATGTTTTCTTGACAGCTAGGCTACTTATGAGGGCTCGCATGCCTCCGGGCAACAGTAAAGTATTTTACTTTTGTGAGCCCTGGCCCACTTGTAACTGTACCCTTTTCTCCCTTTCATTCACTTTCTTCTTTTATTATTGATTTTTTATTGTTTGTATTTTGCACTTTGTAACTTATGTATACTCGGTAACTGTTTTGAATTTTGGCCGAATTAATAATAATAATAATGATGATAACAATACTACTAATAATAATAAAACTGTCATTTGGCCTTGAACATACTAATATAGCAGACCTCGTGTCTGTTGAAAATTTTCGAAGCCGAGACCAAGAACTTTCAAAATTGTCGAGGCCGAGACCAAAATTGTTCACAATTTTCGAGGGCGAGACCATTGGTAATGATGGTCGCCGCTCAAATATGGTCTCAAGACCAGCTACAAGTGGTAAAGGGGGAGGGGGGGGGGGGGTTCAAACCCCCAAAACAGTCATTTTTTTGTCAAAGGGGGGGGGGGGGGGCGGTGGGTAATTGAACCCCCACCCCCCCCCCCCCCCCCCCTGGGTACGCCTATTATGGTCGAGGGTGCAGCTCTTCATGCCCATGGGGTGCATACATAACTTTGGGGTGTAAAAGGGTGCAGACCTTACTGTCTGTGCCCCCCCCCCCCCAGGGGGGGGGGGGCACTCATGTATAATGTACTCATGTAGTGTAAGACCGGTATGTGCCGCTTACAAGACCCCGTTTTCACACCCGATTGCCGCTCTCAATACCCGATTTTCAAAAATTGCCGCTCCATAGACCCCCGGAATGACTTGGCAAAGCGCCAATAGTTGAGTAGCGCCAATTAAGTCCATTATTCTTCTTCTAGTCAGCTCCTTGGACCACCATTTGAGGGTTTCCGTAGGTCCTTGGTAGCTCCAAGTCCATGTTTCAGGGTCTTGTTTAGCTCCAATTCAAAGACCCTATATTTTGTGCTTGTACTCAGCTCTTAAAGGGATACTGTAGTTGAGTGTTGGTATAGGGGGGCACTTCACAAAATATTTTTTGTGAGATAATGAAAAACTGACTGTCAAATTTGAAAGAAAATACAACTTTAATGACAGAATAAATTTTATTTGAACAAAATCGGTTCAGAAACGGCTGAAATATCCATAAACATATTTTTATTAAAAAATTCTTCATCAGGGGATATTTTGACTTTTTAGAAAAAAAAAAAAAAATGCTTGAAGACTACTTTGAAAAAGAAAAAAAAAAGTTGTTGATGATATCTCTATTGAATCATTATTTTAACAAAACATTAAATGCACAATTTTGTATGAAAAATGGCCAAAACCAATTATTTTTTAGAGAGCGCCCTCTTGAGTTGTAACGGCTCTTTTTGAATGATAATAGGGGTTTTACTTAGTCGTTTGTAATTGTGTATACTTTTCGAGCATGGTGAAGTTATAACTATTATTTTGTACCGTAATGGTGCAGGTTTTGGTTACTAAAGTTAAGTTTGACCAATACTCAACTATCCCCCATTTCAGAGTACCGTGAGGCACACCCCCGTCAAAAAATAATTCGAGTGCCCCCCACCCCCCTGGGGGGGGGGGGGGGGGGCAAAAATTGCAATATCGATATCGTAAAATCCGTGATCGCGACAAATATCGAACAGCTGGATAGATATCGTGATCGTTTCCCGTTCCTGATTTCAGACAGACGATTACAGCATAAATTCAAGTTCAATGTGCTAATTAATGCGTAATATGGAGTTAGGA